>JXTB01000177.1:504980-532682 GCA_002914805.1 Parasponia andersonii | reverse complement strand
TATAGGTATATTAATACTATGACAAATGCTGCTTGAGAAAGTCTTCAGTACTATTCATTTAATTTAAAAAAACGAATAATAAAAGTATTCTCGCCTTAAACATCTTATGAATCCTGACCTACCAACCTTCTTGCTTAGAGTTCAACATCATTTCAAATGTCACATTTAAGTACAGATTACTAGCACATATTTGTTCTTCTCCCCATACAAAAATTCACTGTTTATTCTATTCTCTAGAGATGAAATGTTTACTTTATTGTAGATGAAAGAAATCTTTGTTTAGGTAGTAAATATATATATATATATATGGGGGGATTCTAGTATAGGAGGAGTTAAAACTCTCCTACATATAAGAGCATTATCTATACCGTTGGATGAAAATAAATGAATATATATCTCTAGAGAGAAAATCAGATACATATGAGAGAAAAACTTGAAATAAAAAAAAGAAAACAAAAATCAAAATGCTCCTCTCTTCCTTTTCGTACGACTAATCTCTTATTCACTTTTAGATTACTCTCTTCTTCTTCCTTTAAAAAAGTTAAAATTATCAGAAAATACAAATCTAAAACTTTTGATAGTCCCTGACATATGAATTCAAATCTTGGAGAACCACTTTCATTCGTCTACATAAAGTAACCAACTACTTTATAAAGCTTTTAAAATTAATCTTATCCTACTCGTTCAACATTCAATTTTTCTACGAAATAAAGTCAATAAAACCAAGAAAATAAAGCCAATAAAACCAAGAAAATTCAATCTTCACTATAAAAGTACACAATGTTGTGACAACAAACAGATCAAACTAGCTTAGGTACAATCTCATAAATCCAGTTCCAAAAATCAGCAACAACGTCCTTCAAATACTCATCCAACTACACAAAATACTCTCTAGAAGATCAAAATCTTCTAAGATTTAGCCCAAGGTCAAAAATTTTGCCCAAAAATGGAGGTCAGGACGAGAACTATTTATAGCACAGAAGCTACCAAATATCTATAGGAAATATCACAATTGAATGCACAGAGAAAACTGCAATATAAGTGAATGATTTAATTTTATGTTCTTAATAATAATCAGCCACAGCTGAAATCCTTAACTTTCTTAAAATTCACACACAAAATAGTTGGATAAAAGAGAAATCATCAAATTTAAATAAGCATTTTCGCCAAATCCCTGTGGCCTTGTAATAGATCTCCCTTGAGATTAAGAATAAATGATTGGTCCAAAAAAGAGTGTCTCTTTCGCGTCAAAGAATCCGGAAGTCCACTTTGCATTAGGATAGTAACCTTTGTTTGTGTAACTGTAATGGCTTTTTGGGCTTTTGCGTATGGGTTTGAACGAATTCTAGCTTCAAAAGAAGATAAAAAAAAATCGGAGTTGGGAAGAGAGAGATGTGGGAAAGAGAGAATTTCCTGAGAGTAGTGTATTTTAACTTTTATGAGTCAAGAGTTATTTCACTATTGGATTTAATCTAAAGGTCTAAATAACATTCGTACTCGTACGAGGGTTTTCGCTCCTCCTACGCTAGAATTTTCAATAAATATGAGATAAAAATTATCTCAGAAGAGAACACGTGACAAAAAAAATGGTTTTATCTAGAAATATCTGTCTATAATCAATGGTGACTTTAGTAATAGCTGTCTCTAATCACACTGCAAAATATTGAGACCAAAAACATGTTTCATTTTTTCGTACAGCTTTTTCATTGATTTCCTAACGGAGTCAATTTATCAATTTAAAATACCAATACTAAATCAATTTATATTTATATATAGTCCAGGTAAGTTTGTGTTTGAAGTAGATCATCTCATATGGTTAAAGAAATCTTTTATTCCTACGTACTAAATTTGTTCTTTTTCATTTAAATTTGTTCTTTTTCATTTTTTACCATTACAAAATTACATCAAGTTCAAATTAAAGAATATATATATATATTATAATTATGGAGGAAACCTTTAATTGAGAGGAGAATAAGATTAGTTCACCTACGTTGACACTCTGATGAACTAACCATCTCTTGCTCAATAACCACAAAATGGCAAATTTATTACAGAAAAGAAGAAAATACAAGGAAAGAAGAGGTCAACATGTGTTGTCAATCTAATTCAAAAGATACATAAAGATAAACTTAACATAAAAGTATATATAAGCTTGGTTTGCTTTACAATAATAATATTCGAGAGGTAAATAATTTAAACCTGATTAATTCTCTGACCAAACAGTCGAGCTAAGGTCCGTGAAGTAAGGCATTTGCTAGCTGCATTCACATCAAACGTTTCAGACAATAAATCCAGCAGTTGCCCATATGTTATGCCAGCGTATTGCTTAATTATTCCAATGAATATGCATGTCAAAGAACCAATTAGTGTCTTCCCACTGAAACCCTGCAAATAGAACATGCATACATAATGAACAATATTGAATGGAAAATTTGGGAAAGCAAACCTTTTGAAAGTGAACTTTAGCAAAAGATCTGTGTATTAAAACCCTTTGCAAAACAACTTTTTCTCGCATGTTTGAGTGTATGTTGCGTGGACGAGCAGGGAATTCGGTGTGGTCTAAAGACTATTTCACAACAAATTTAAAAACATAGGCATTCGAATAAATTCCAAAAATCACCATTAAATTAGCTATTTTGCAAAACAGCCCATAATAAATGAGAGTTTATATTAAATTTCAATAATATAATTTGTACAGAATAGTATCAATATATTTGTTGAAATTTAAATTTATGAGATTAGGAAGAGTGAATGTTTTTCGACATAAAATTAAATTCCACATGACTTAAATCGATCCCTAAAACTATTAAAGACTCCAATTGTAAAATCCTTAGTTTTATAAGGGCAAAAATATAATTTTTGGGCAAGTGGCAATCTCGCAATATTGAATTTTTTTATTTAATTAAATATATTTGAGTTGAATGTGGACGGAATCAAGAATAGGTACATTTGGGATTAAATTATAAATATTTTTATGAAATAAGAGACTTAAATGAAAGAATCATTTAAAAATTATCACTGAAGTATAATTTTTAAGATATATTTGATCAAACCAAGGACTACCACGTGTCTCACTACCATCAGTTTTAGAAATTGCAAATAAATCCTATAAAATTCCACTCTTCTCACTCGAAGTCCTCAGCCATTTTTGAAAAATTCTCCCAAGTTATGATTATTTATATAAAATCTCGTTTTTATCAAGGGCAAAAGGGTCTTTTGACCATTAAAAAAAAAACAGATATTTTTTACTCTCTCTCTCCCCTCTATCTCATTCTCTCTCGCCCTCTCCGATTCTCTCTCTCTCTCCCGCTCGTTCTCTCTCTTCATCATCGTGCCCCGCCACTGAGCCCAGACGACTCGTGCTGCCTAGCCAAGTCGACTGCTAAAGCTCCGAGACTGCAAGACCACCGTGTTGCCGAGGAGAAGCGAAGTTCTGCCGCGGCTTCTGTCGCTCGCCAGTGAGGATTCCGACGACGAAAAGTCGTGAAACCGGTGGCATTCGAATTCTCTCGTTGTTGGCTTTCTCCAGGTATATATTACATGATCCTGTTTTGCCCGGATTAAAAGTTGTCATTTTTGTGTATTTTTGAGCTCGGGTTCGACTTTTGATCCGATCGTTAGATTTTGTTTTTGTTATCATTTTTGGAATGTATTCAGAAAATGGTGAAGTTTGATATATATATTGAATATATTCGGTGATTAGCATGAAAAACTATATCTAAAGACTTAGATTTTTTCTCATTTTACGTGACACCGTGTGGTGTTGGCTCGAACCCGAACTGGTCGAATCATATATCTAATCTAGCTATTTTGTTTGCTAAGAGTTCGGTAAAGAGATTTGTTTGTCAATTCGAAGCTCTATTGAGGAATTGATTTTTCACAAGTGAGCGATTGAGGGTCTGGAATTTGTTCTTGACCCTCTGAGCGATCGTTCAACGGCACCTTGACGACCCATTGGTGTGACATCACTATTCTAGTGAGGTAGGGATTTAATTACCAAGTTTTATACTTATTTTGATTTAAAATATACATCATGACCTATTTCTTGAAAATGTCGATTTTCATAGAATTCAATAGTTTGATTGGATATTTGATAAATTTGTGAACTTTGAGATATATTAGATTGTTCTGGGATTGGTTGGTATGATTTTTATGCATGTTTAAAATTTTGCTTTTGGGAAAATACAGCCGTTATGCTGCCTGATTTTCTGTAATTCCCAGAATAATATCAAATGAGTATTAAAGCATGATTTCTAAAAATACTTGATGCATGGTTATTACATACTCTATGACGTGTTTTACCTACCATAGGATCACGTACTTGAGTTCTATTTTTGTATCATGGTATTTAGATTGCTGGCGAGTTACTGCAATGCTAAGTGAGAGATATAGGCCCCTATGCAGGATTTACTGACATACCTCCGGATAGTGTCAGGATGATGGTTACCTCTATTATAGAAGAATTACAGGACCATAATGGGAGGATGAGAGCTCATGTATATACTTGTACTTGGTTGATTTATGATATGTATAATAACGAATATGATTACATATCATTTTGATTACTTTGCAAAGTTATTTTATAAATGGATTTTGGAAAGGTGCTAACCATATAAGTTTGAAAAGTTGCATTCATATCAAAAAAAGAAATTGAAATTCCTACTGAGTATGTGAATGCTCACTCCCCTTTCTTTTCTTTCTCAGATGATTTACAGTGCAACTTGGGCAACTCCGGGACAGAGTTATCCAAGAAAAATTTATCCTAATTTTGTGGTTGGTAATTACTTAGATACTCACCTTGGATTTGTAATAATATTTAAAGCTCATACTTTGGATTTATCCTGTATTATCTATGATGCCCACTGGTGATTAAGATGTGATGCATAATTATGTTTTATTACTATTTTTAACAGTTTATGTCTAGTGGTGATCACAAACTGTGGAAATTTATAATTTGACTATTTTTGTAAACTAATTATCGTCTTTTTTTTTTTGAAGAATTGAAGTTTTTAAAATTTTTTAAAATAAATTATGAATTTCCACCTGTGGAATTCCATTTTCGCTACTGGCCTGGGGTTTGGGTCGTGACAGAAAGATTTTGATGTTAGAGCAGAGATTTAATTATCTCGTATGTGACACCATTAGACTAGATTGTGACTTCTTTTTCAAAAGTAATTGCATCACTATATCGCTAACACTTTGGCATATGAATATAGAATTATAATACCTCCGAGGAGAAGAATACTGAGGCAAGAGCATAGGGTTGAAACACCTCTACCATAATAGCAAGCCCTAACCCTCTAGCCAACTTATATAATGCTTTACGGGCATTATTGGGTCTGAGGACGAAATGAAACCCTGAGCCCGTCAGGCTAGTTTCTTCAAGGAATTCATGAAGCTTAATCCATCATCATTCGATGGGAGACTTGGTCCCATCTCAGCTGAGAGATGGCTTAGAGATGTTAAGAGGACCTTCATAACTATTAGGATGCCAACAGAGTTCCAAGTAATATTTGCCACTTATAAGCTGATTGATGGAGCTATATAGTGGTGGGAGACAGTTAAGTTGACCCAAGATGTGACTGACATGACTTGGAAAGCCTTTGAGAGATTATTTAGGAGTTATTATGGTAATGCTAGTCATAAAGCTGCTATGATTAGAGAATATGAATGCCTCAAGCAGGGTGACATGACATTGAATGAGTATTATGTGTGGTTTATAGAGTTGGCATAATATGCTTATGTACCTGGGATGGATCCTACCCTCCAGATTGTCAAGTTCATAGAGGCTTTGAGACCAGCCATCTTAAAGAAGGTTGTGACCTAACCCTTCAGCAATCTGGTTGACTTAGTTGCTGCAGCCGAAAAAGCTGAGGCTTTTCTTAATGATCGGTCAGCAATGAGAGGTCATTCAAGAAACAAGGGCAATGAGAGGAAAATGAAAAAGAAGAGCCAAGGACAATGGCAAAGGCAAAACTCTCAGAATAATGGGAGTAGTAACAGTAGTGACTCTTCAGGGAATAGTCGCTATGGAATTTATGGATGCTTTAATTGTGGATAGCAAGGCCACCAGAAGAAAGCTTGCCCTTACCGTTAACAAGGATCTCCATTGTCTCAAGGAGGATCGCAGGGAAGTCAGAATGCCTCAGTTCCTTTTCAGGGTAGTTAGATGAGACCAGTGCAATCTCATACCCAGTCTCAGGCATTCACTTCCACTCTTTATCAACCTTATGGTTCTTAGTACTAGCATCAATATAGGTCATAAGTTTAAGCTACATCTAAGGCTATACTTAGAATTTCTAGACTCCACAAAGTTCTGGAAACCAAAGAGGGCATGGATATGCCAATACCGGTCTAGGTACTAGTAGCCGTCGCCCTGGTCAAGAAAAAGGAAACAAAGGAAAAGGAAAAGCGTTTGATCAAGCCTATGCTGTTGGAGAGGTAGATAAGACTCAGGACTACACTGACAGAGGTGTTGTTGATAGAATAATTCTTATTTCTCATTCTTAGGCTCATGTCTTATTTGATATCGGTGCTTCTCATTCTTTCATCTCTATGTTGTTTGCTCAAATGTTGGGATTAGAATGTTCTATGTTGGACCATGTATTGACTTTAGGAATACCTATGAGTGGAGTTACCGATGTTTCTACTATTTGTCATGGTTGTCTTGTTGTGATAGATGGTAGGAAGCTACTAGCAGATTTAGTTATGTTACCTTTGCAACAATTTGATGTGATTCTCGGGATGGATTGGCTATCCAAGTACCGAGTGATTGTTGCCTGTTTCGACAAGAGAGTGACCCTCTTTCCTACCAAGCTCACTTGAATCCTTTGAAGAGTCCTATTATGAAAGCATGCATAGGTGGAAGGAAGAAGCTAGAGTGCTATAGGAATTTATTTGCCATCGATGGTGAGATAGGAACAGCTGATCAGTACCCTTGGATATCAGTGGTTAGTAAGCTTCCAGATATTTTTCCCGAGGAATTACTGGGGCTACCACCTTATAAGGAGATCGAATTCTGCATTGATTTGATTCTAGGAGCTCATCCAGCTTCTATTCTAGCCTATCGCATGACTTTAGCGGAAATGACAGAGTTGAGAAATCAGCTAGATGATCTTTTATCAAAGAGATTCATTAGGAGCAGTACCTATCTATGGGGTGCTCCTATTTTGTTTGCCAAGAAAGCTGATGGAATGTTTCGGCTCTGTGTGGATTATAGAAAACTGAATCAACTAACAGTAAAGAATAAATATCCTTTGCCAATAATTGATGAACTATTCGATCAACTGGGTGGATTAAGATTCTTTTCCAAGATTGATCTCCAATCTGGTTATCATCAGTTGAAGATCAGAAAAGAAGACATACCAAAAACTGTATTCAGGACTTGTTACAGTCGCTTTGAGTTCCTAGTCATGCCATTTGGTCTGACTAATGCTCCAGCAGCATTCATGGACCTTATGAACAGAATTTTCAGACCTTATTTGGATCGATTTGTGGTTGTCTTCATCGATGACATCTTAATCTATTCTAAAACTCGAGAAGGACATGCTAAGAACTTGAAAATTGTGCTTCAGACCTTGAGGGATCACCAAATTTATGCCAAGAGATCCAAGTGTGACTTCTAGATGACGGAAGTTAAATTCTTGGGGTATGTTATATCTCATGAAGGAATTTCTGTTATCCTTTCCAAGGTAGAATCTATTCTAGGACGGGAAAGACCAGAGAATGTAACTGAGATAAGAAGTTTTCTTGATCTAGCGGGTTATTACCACCGCTTTGTTGAGAATTTCTCGAGAATTACAATGCCTTTGACATAGTTGACGAGGAAGAATATCAAGTTTGTATGGGATGATGATTGTGAAGTAGCTTTCATAGAATTGAAGAGAAGATTAACAACTGCACCTGTTCTTACTGTTCCTAAAAATATTGAACCTTATGTGGTATATACTGATGCTTCTGGCTCAGGATTGGGATGTGTCTTAATGCAGAATGGCAAGGTAATAGCTTATGCTTCCCGTTAGTTGAAGCCACATGAGATGAATTACCCCACTCATGATCTAGAGTTAGCAGTTGTGATCTTTGCTCTTAAGATATGGAGATGCTATCTGTATGGTGTGAAGTTTGAGATTTATTCTGACCATAAGAGTTTGAAGTAGCTATTCACTTAACGAGACTTGAACTTAAGATAGAGAAAAAGGGTTGAGTATATGGAGGACTATGACTTCAAACTTCAGTATCATCCTGGAAAGGCTAATGTTGTAGCTAATGCTTTGAGTAGAAAGTCTCATAGCATATTTGCTTCGCTGATACTAGAAGATTGAAAGAATTCGGTTACCATTGGTGGCTACAACTTGGAGTATAGCGAAAATGAGATGACTGCTAGTATCAACAACATTGTGGCTACACCATCACTCCTCCAGATAGCACAACAAAGTCAATGGCAAGATCAAGAATTGAGAGCAATCTAGAACCAACTTCAGAATAGTGAGCAGTTAGATGGTTGGAGTACTAATAAAGAAGGGTTTGTGCTTTTCAATGGACGGCTAGCTATAGCCAATGACCCTTATCTTAGAGAAACTATTTTGAATAAGGCTCACAAGTCTAAGTTTGCAGTACATCCTAGTAGCATAAAGATGTACCATGATCTGAAGAGGTAGTACTGGTGGAAAGGCATGAAACGAGAGGTAGTTACTTTTGTAGCTAAATGTATGACTTGTTAGCAAGTCAAAGCAGAACACCAGAGGCCAGCTGGACTACTTCAGCCTTTACCTATTCCGGAATGGAAATGGGATAAAATCACCATCGATTTTGTAGCAGGCCTACCAAAGACTTATAGAAAGAATGGCGTTACGTGGGTGATAGTTGATCGGATGACAAATACCGCACACTTCATACCAATCAAGATTAACTTTTCACTCACCTGACTTAGTCGTCTTTATGTGGATAATATTGTTCACTTACATGGGGTACCATCAAAGTTCTGGAGAGCTTTGCAGAGAGCTTTGGGAACAGAACTGAATCTTAGTACAGCTCATCATCCCCAGACAGATGGCCAATCTGAAAGGACTATACAGATTCTAGAGGACATGCTTCATTCATCTATACTAGATTTTGGTGGAAGCTGGGATGATCACCTGCCATTTGTGGAGTTTGCTTACAATAATAGCTATCAAACTAGTCTTGGTATGGGTCTATATGAGGTACTATATGGGAGACCTTACAGATCACCCTTTTGTTAGGCTGATGCAGAGGAGCGTGTTACTCTTAGGCCTGAGCTAGCACAAGAGACTACAAAGAAGGTTAACAAGATTAGAGAGAGAGCTCAAGGTGCTTCATAATAGAGAGATACTACTTATCAAGGTTCTTTGGGAACACCATGAGGAAGAATAAGCTACTTGGGAACTTGAGACCAAGATGTATGAAGAGTATCCTCATTTGTTTAACTTTCAAATTGAGGTTGTACTTTGATTCATGCCTTGTACTTTGAATTTCGGGATGAAATTCCTGTAAGGAGGGGAGAATGTAAAATCTCATTTTTATCAAGGGCAAAAGGGTCTTTTGACAAAAAATTAAAAAAAAAACAAAAAATAGATGTTTTTTACTCTCTCTCTCTCCTCCTATCTCACTGTCTATCTCGTTCTCTCTTGCCTTCTCTGGTTCTCTCTCTCTCTCCTGCTCATTCTCTCTCGTCATCATCGTACCCTGCCACTGAGCCCAGACGACTTGCGCCGCCTAGCCAAGCCGATTGCCGAAGCTCTGAAGTTGCTGGTCCACCGCATTGCCGAGGAGGAGCGAAGCTCCGCCATGGCTTCCGTCTCTCACTGGCTAGATTTTTGTTGCGAAACTGATGGCATTTGAATCCTCTTGTTGTCAGCTTTCTCCAGATATATATGACACGATCCCATTTTGCCCGAATTAAAAGTTGCCATTTTTGTGTATTTTTGAGCTCGGGTTCAACTTTTGATCCAACCGTTAGATTTTGTTTTTGTTGTCATTTTTGGAATATACTCGGAAAATTGTGAAGTTTGATATATATATTGAATATATTTGGTGATTGGTACAAAAAACCATATCTAACGACTAAGATTTTGTCTCGTTTTGTGTGACACCGGTCCAGTGTAGGCCAGGACCAGAACTGGTTGAATCATATGTCTAATCTAGCGATTTTGGGTGCTAGGAGTTTGGTAAAAAGTTTTTTTTATCAAGTGAGCGATTGAGGACCTGGAATTGGTTCCTGACCCTCCGAGCGATCATTCAACGGCACCTTGAGGACCCATTGGTATGATATAACTCTTCTAGTGAGGTAGGAGTTCAATTACCAAGTTTTGTACTTATTTTGATTTAAAATATGCATTATAACATATTTCTTGAAAATGCCGATTTTCATGGAATTCAATGACATGATTGGATATTTGGTACATTTTTGAACTGTTGAGATATACTGGATTATTCTGAGATTGGTTGGTATGATTTCTATGCAGGTTTAAAATTTTGGTTTTGGGAAAATATAGCCATTATGCTGCCCGATTTTCTGTAAATCCCAGAATAATACCAAATGAGTATTAAAGTATGATTTCTTAAAATACTTGATAAATGGTTATTACATACTCTATGACATGTTGTACCTATCATAGGATCACGTACTTGAGTTCTATTTTAGCATCATGGTATTTAGATCGCTGGCGAGTTGCTACAATACTAGGTGAGAGACCTAGGCCCCTACGTAGGATTTGCTGACACATCTCCGGATAGTATCAGGCTGCTGGGTATCTCTGTTACAGAGGAATTATAGGACAGTGATGGGAGGATGAGAGCTCATGTATATACTTGTACTTGGTTGATTTATTATATCGACAATAATGAACATGATTTCTTATGATTTTGATTACTTTGCAAACTTATTTTATAAATGGATTTTGGAAAGGTGCTAACCATTCAGGTTTGAAAAGTTGCATTCCTATCAAAAAGGGTAATTAAAATTCTTACTGAGCATGTGAATGCTCATCCCCCTTTCTTTCCCTTCTCAGGTGATTTACAGTGCGACTTAGGCAACTCTAGAGTAGAATAATCTGAGAAAAAGTTTATCCTAATTTTGTGGTTGGTAATTACTTAGATACTCACCTTGGATTTGTCATAATATTTAAGGCTAATACTTTGGATTTAGCTTGTATTATCTATGATGCCCACTAGTGATGAAGATGTGATGTATATTTATATTTTATCACTATTATTAACAGTTTATATCTAGTGGTGATCACAAACTATGGGAATTTATAATTTGACTATTTTTTGTAAACTAGTTATCGTCTTTTTTTTTTGAAGAATTGAAGTTTTTAAAATTTTATAAAATAAATTATGAATTTCCACCTATGAAATTCTTTTTCTGCCACTGGCCCGGGGTTTGTGTCGTGACAATTTACGCACAACCCAGTTAGCCAATGAGCTTCCTCATGCTCTACCCCGCGTCCTAGCCAATTGCCAATAAGTCGACGCCCACCATCATTGCCCTTTTTCGCTATCCCTCACCAGAGTTACAGCCTTCTGAAGCCTTTGCCACTGAATCGGACTTTTGGCCATCATTTCACCGTCCGACGTCCATTTTTCTCACTGCCAATGCCATCCTTTTCTAACCACTCTTAGTCACTATCTCAGGTCGAGTGAGAAACTGATTATTACAATATTTTAATGTTAGTATTTGTGGTATTTTTGTAATTACTTCGGAAATGAATTATTTAGCCCAAAAAAATTATACCATGTTAAAGAAAACTTTGTGATGAGAATAATCATGATTTTGAAGTATTAAAACAGTACTCTAGATTGGGTTAATTTTTGAATTGAAAAAGTGGTATTTTTCTAAATAATTCAAAAAAATGATATTTTTATAATTTTGAATTTTTTAGTTTAATTAATGTTCGGAACCTCAAAACTGAATTCCGACTTCGAATTCAAACTCGATGAGGTTGAGAGACGAATTTTGAGGGGGGGCATAAAAATCAAAAAAATTGCTCGTGAATAAGGTCGTGTTGTGTGCCATGGGGTGGTCTCGCATTGGATTCTATTTTAAACAAATTATATGTCTAATCTAGTATTTTTACGTATTGTAAATTAAGTAATGATCTCCATTTATCAATCTGAGACTGTTAGAAAATTTATTTTTTCAAGTATATGTATCAAGATCTGGAAACCACAGTCTGAGCAACCTGGTCTGAGCAACTAGGTGACCAACAGAAGACTTTTCTAGCTTAATTAGCTCAGTATAACTACCATTTTAAGATAGAGGATCTAATTAATTTGTTTTTTTATATTTCATAAAAATTATAATATGTTGTAAAAAGTAAAATTTTGTGATTTCATTAAATTAAATTATATGAATAAATATTTTGGTAAATTGTGAATTTACGAGACATTGAGAAACTACTTTGGGTATTTTACTTGTGGTTTTGTGTAAATTTTATTTATAGGATTTGATTAATCATTGGCACTATTTTGTCGAATTTTTAAAGTACGAAATATATTTTTATTTAAAAATCAGACTATGTTTAGAATATTACTTCATGATTGTTTACACTACCTCTAGCATTGCACATACCTTAAGATCATACATGAGGTCTATCTTAGATATCACAGTGTTTAGTAGGCAGCCAGTATCCCTACCTTTAGTGAGAGCCTGTAAGCCTGTACAAGATTTTCTAATTAGCTCCATTCGATAGATATAAACACATGGGTATCTCTCTAGTTTCTAGGATTAGGTATCAGGCAGAGAGTACTTAGTATATATAGTACTAGTTACTCTAGCTCGTTATGAGAGGATGTGAGCTCATAAGATTGTTTGATTTATGATACATACACTATAGATTATTTGTCTAATTTCTCTTTATTTATTTGGAATATGATTTCTATTGACGATTTCAATTCGCTTTTGATTAGATATTTGGTGAACTATTTTTAGAACAATTAACCATGCATGGATTTTAGTATCAAATGTTTTCCCCAAAAAGGGTAATTGGTTATCCCCTTTACTTTCCCTCTCAGGTAGTACTTAGGGTATCTTCGGAAGCTCAAGTGTGGAACAGTGAGAAGTTGATTATCTGATAACTAGTTAGTAAGTGTGTAAAATAGTATTGTTTACCTTCTTGGTTTATACACGGATTTGGTCTATATAACTTTCATGCTGGATTATGAAACTACTGATAATGATGATGGATTTGTTTAACAAATTATTTTAATAATCTACCTTTACTGGTGATCATAAAACTATGGAAATTTTACTATTTAAAAACTATTTCCATAAATTTTTTTGAAAGAAATATTGAATTTTCATTTGTAAAATTCTCTTTCTGCCATTAGCCCTGGGTTCGGATCATGACACCAATTATTAATTTGGTCCTTAAATTTTGAAATTTCTTATTTTAGTTATGAATCTTTTAGAATGGTGAGTAATATAAAATATAATTTAATGAATTATAAAAATTTATCAAAGTTTCCTAGGAACAACTAATCTTTAACTGAAACCTTTAGCAGAGTTTAGAAACCATGCATTAATCTTTATTTAAAACTTTATAGGGTTTATAAGGTCTAAAACTGAAAACAAATCGAGTAATAGAATTCTATTAGGACGTTTTTTGTAGTGCATGGATTTATTTTTAAATCTATGCATAAACAATTCCCTAAGAATTATATTAGTTAATGTTCTCTTTGTTGAAAATAAACTTGGTTAAGCCCATAAGAGTTGTTTTAAGCCCATCAACATGAGGCCTAATAAGTTAGAGTTAGCCCAAGTACAAAGCTCAAAAGAAAAAGCCCAAGTCCAAATTAAAGTAGCCTTCCACCTAGAATCTTCTAGTGTTAGCTAGATATTAGCTTTTTACATGTGAATTATTTGATTACTTAGATTATTATTAGAAGTGTGTAGAAGAAAATATGTGTAGCTTAATAATTTTTGTAATTGTTTATTTGTATGATTCTCATTATTTCTCATGTAGTATAAATACCCCTCCCCATTTGAGTTCTAAGCATTAAGTAAGAAGCAAAGCTTGTAAGAGTGAAAAGAAGAGAGAAAGAAGCATAGCTTCTAGTGAGTGAGTGAACTTGAAGAGTGAAGTTGATGATAAAAGCAAGAAGTTCATTTTCATCGGCTATGATACCAACTCCAAAGGATAAGTTATACAATCCTAACAATAGAAAAGTAATCATCAGCCGAGATGTAATATTCGATGAAGAAGGTGAATGGGACTTTCGTTCTCAAACAAATTACTACAATTTCTTTCCACCATTTGAAGATATGCAAACACCAGTAGAGCAAGCAAGAGAAGTCCATCAAGAGGATATTACTCCACCTTCCTCACCAATATCATCCACTCATAAAGATTCACCTCCATCTTTCTTAACTGAGAGGCATGAAGAATGTACAAGAAGTCTTGAAGATCTATATGAGGTGACCGATAGGCTCGAAAACCTCACTTTATTTTTCCTATTTACTAATTGTGAACCAGTGAACTTCTAAGAGGCTGTACAAGATGAAAAATGGAGGAATGCGATGGATGAAGAAGTCATATCCATAGAGAAGAATGACACTTGGGAAGTATCCACTCTTTCTAAAGGTCATAAAGCTATCGGTGTAAAATGGATGTACAAGGTGAAGGAGAATGCCAACGATGAGGTAGAAAGTTACAAAGCAAGGCTAGTTGTGAAAGGCTATAGTCAAAGAGCCGGCATTGACTACGATGAGGTATTCGCTCCTGTTGCACGATTAGAAACTATCAGACTAATTATTTCTCTTGCTGCTTAGAACAAATGGAAGATTTATCAGATGGATGTAAAGTCTACATTTTCGAATGGAATTCTTGAAGAAGAAGTCGATATCAAACAACCATTGGGTTATGAGATGAAAGGACATAAAGATAAGGTTTTGAAGCTAAAGAAGGCTCTTTACGGTCTAAAGCAAGCACCAAGAGCATGAAACAACCGAATTGACAAATATTTCCAAGATAATAGATTCATTAAGTGCCCTTATGAACATGCTCTCTACTTACTAAAGATATAGATATTCTGGTCATATGCTAGTACATGGATGATCTCATACTTAATAGAAGTAATCCAAGGACGTTTGACAAATTCAAAAGAGTAATGACACATGAGTTTGAAATGACAAACATCGGACTTATGGCGTACTACCTATGCATAGAAGTCAAGCAAAAGGAAGAAGGCATCTTCATCTCTCAAGAAAATTATACAAAGGAGATCTTGAAGAAGTTCAATATGGATGATTATAAGCCGATAAGTACACCAGTGGAGTGTGGAATAAAATTATTCAAAAATGATGAAGCAGAAAAGTTGGATCGAACACTCTTCAAGAGCCTTGTTGGATGCCTTTGGTACTTAACATATACAAGGCCTGACATTCTCTATGCAACTAGACTAGTGAGTCATTACATGGAAATCCCAACAACTACTCAATTCAAAGCTGCAAAGAGAATTCTCTATTATCTAAAAGGTACGATCAATCTTGGCTTATTCTATTCAGTTTCTAATGATTACAAACTCGCTGGTTACAGTGATAGCGATTGGGTCGGAGATATTTATGATCGAAAAAGCACAACTGGTTTTGTATTTTTTGTGTGAGAAACTACCTTCACCTGGGTATTTAAAAAACAACTGATTGTCACCTTTTCAATATGCGAAGCTGAGTACATAGTTGTTACATTATATGTTAGTCATATAATCTGGCTAAGGAGGTTGTTGAAAGAGTTAAACATGCCTCAAAAGGAGCCAACGAAGATTTGTATCGATAATAAGTCAGCAATAGCTTTGGCTAAAAATCCAGTCTTTTATGACCGAAGCAAACATATCAACACTCACTATCATTACATAAGAGAATGTGTTGCAAACAAAGAAGTACAATTGGAGTATATGAGATCACATGATCAGATTGCTGATATTTTCATCAAGCCACTCAAGTTTGAAGACTTCGCAAGATTAAGAAACTTAGTTGGTATTATAAAACAAATTTAAGTGGAGTATTGAAAATAAACTTGTTTAAGGCCATAAGAAGTGTTTTAAGCCCATTAACATAAGGCTCAAAAGTTGGAGTTAGCCTAAGTGCAAAGCTAAAAAAAGAAAAAGCCCAATTCCAAATTGAAGAAGCCTTCTACCTAGAATCTTATAGTGTTATCTAGATATTAGCTTTTTGCATGTGAATTATTTGATTACTTAGATTGTTATTAGAAGTGTGTAGAAGAAAATATGTGTGGCTTAAGAATTTTTGTAATTTTCTATTTGTGTGGTTCTCACTATTTCTCATGTAGTATAAATACCCCTCCCTATTTGAGTTCTAAGTCTCAAGTAAGAAGCAAAGCTTCTAAGAGTGAAGAGAAAAAAGAAAGAAGCATCACTTCTAATGAGTAAGTGAGCTTGAAAAGTGAAGTTGAGAATTTCCTCTTGTAAAAGTATTTGAGTGAATAATAGAGCTTGTTTTACTTTTCAACTCTTACAGTGGTATCGGCGGCCAATTGATCACAAGCAGTAGTAAGACAAATAGCCAATCCACCACTTGTACTTTTCCGGACTCCTACAGTAGAGCTATGATCTTCCCATCGCTTACTACAGGTCGTTTAGTTTTACGATGATATATAATATTCGATAAGAAGATTACGAAAACGAAAACCCAAAAAGAAAAAAAAAAAAAAACAATTAAAGCACTCACATTTTTTGGTCATAGGCAAACTGCAGATCGAGGATTGTGCCACTATGGCAAGCATCAACGATGGCATGAAGTATCACACCTTCCACGAGTGGCCAAACAATGGTGACATTTATTTCATTATGGAAGATCATGCCTTGTTCCATGAAATCGACTGGCCAAATAATCTCGTCGAAACCGTCAACCTCGTCATTTTTGAAATCTGGTTGTCGTAAGCCATGTCCCGAGTAGAACACTAGCGAGTCTCCAAGCTGGCAGCCCTCTACGAGCCATTTCAACGAGTTTTCAATATTCTTCTTGGTTGGGTGAAATTCCTTTTCTGGCTCGAATTCTGCATGTTGGATTAGTGTGACTTAAAAGTTATAACATCATTATCGTACATAATATATTTTTGAAATTTTTTATATTTCGGATGGTACTATGAAAGAGTGCTAGGCGGGCATATATATGAACATGTATCTACGTATAGAGAAGGGATAAAAATCAATGTTTTAGACCTGTCTATGGTAAGATCATAGCACTATTATAAGAATTTTGATTGTATCTAATTTTTCATGTAATATTTGAAGATTTGTATGGTTACACAATCTTTGTCGAATTTCCACTTTTCATAACATTTCGAAAGAATTAATAGATCTCAATTTCAGTGTTGTAATTTGTGAATTTGACCCTAAATTGTTTAGGATAACGGGGACTTGGCCTCAGTATAGGGATTATTGTTGTTTGAAGATGAGGGTCAATGTTCAAGTAGGATGCTGAAACCGTTCCTTGTCTCGTTTGGCGTATTAAATGTTTTGCGTGCTAGTTGTCTTGTTTAGGGTTTCAGGTATTAGATGTTTTTGCCTCATTTAGCAAGTTAGGTATGTCCGTTCCCTTGAAAAATATGATTGGTAGTTTATGTCGGTTTAACTCTTCAAGCAAGTCACAGGCTCCTTGGAGAATCCACTTTGATTAATCAATTGGCATACCCACGGGGGTAGTAATTGGCAAAGCAATGATCAGGGTTAACGTGTTGTCAAAAAGAGCTAGACACTCACAACTAAAAATGTGTACAATCATAGCGCGTGTACGGAAGCGCCGTGATAATTGATTAACTATCACGGCGCTTAACAAGCACCATGATAAACGGAGAAATAACACGGCGCCTAAAAATCGCCGTGGTATAGAATCTTTAACGGTGTCTAATGAGCGCCGTTGAATATAACTTTCACGGCACTCATTAGGTGCCGTGATATACTTTTCTAGGCGCCCATATAGTGCCGAGATAGGAGCCCTATATAAAGGACCCAAAAAAATGAGGTCATGTCACTTCCCTCTTACTTTTCTCTCCCTTTTTTCTCTTCACTTCCAGCCGCGGCCAGTCTCCTCCTTCCACCATTTTCACCATTTTTTCTGGTAAACAAGGTATGTTTAAGCTTTTAAACTCGTTTTTGTTAGTAAAATTAGATTACTCATTGTCTTAACCATGATTTTGACCAATTATTTTGTAGAAATTTTATGTTTTAAGTTATATTTGAAAGAGTTTATATTTAGAAACCCTAATTTATCAAATGTGAATATCTTGAGTATGCATTGATAATCTTTACTCTTGTAATACTGAGTTAGACTATTTATTTAGTAGAAATCTTATTTTTGAGTAAGTTTTGTTATTTAAGAGCAAATTAATCCAAATTTGTTATTATTTTGTTACTATTTTTTTAATTTATTTTAGGTGAAATGTGAGTTCATTTAGTTGTAAAAAATTTTAAATTGAAAGTGTGTTATATGAATTTATACCAATTTCATGTTTATTTACCAGAAATCATATATTAGGTTATGCTTTTTAATTTCTATCCTTAGTGTCAATTAAACCAAATTTATGCAATTTTAATTGAATATTGTGTAGTTTTTTAGAAATTTACATATTCAATGTTTAATTTAAAGTATTATGGATTGTAGATGTTTAATTTTATTTATTATTTTAATTTGCGTATAGGTTTTAGTAGAAGTTAGAGTACTGAGATTACTTGTGAATTAGCAAATTGAGCAAACTGAGGTATGTTTTCTCAAATTTTTTTCTTTTATTGACTTATGCATGTCACTTTCACATTAGTTTTATCTTATTATTTTCGAAAATTTAAAATAGATGAGATATGATATTATATAGGAAATTGTATGTTGTGGTGATATGATGATGTTATAATTGTGTGGGATTGGTTGAGTTTATTATTTGTGTTGATATTATTTTGTCATATGTTATATTTGATTGATTGACAAATTGTTTGTAACAAATGAGACTATTTAAGAATAAATTAAGTTCTGAATTTGGCAGTACTTAGAAATATAAGAATAATTTGAAATGAGTGTTAATTTATAATTGGTGGTTTAGTTACTCAATTGGTTAATGCTAGAAATAGGGGAGATTATGTACAATTTTTTATGGTACTCAATTTAGTTAGTTTTGTATATCAGTTGTTTATTTATTTATTTTTTTTCAATTGTGCTTAGAATGGATAAGGAATGGATATTGGCAGATAGACTATTGACTGAATATAGAAAGGGAGTTGATAACTTTTTGGAGTTTGCTATTGAAAATGTCAGAGATTCCAATTTAATTCCATATCTATATATTAAATATTGGAATTTGCAAAAGATAGGTGTTAAAAAAATAAAAGAACACTTATATTTCAATGGAATAGATCAAAGTTATAAACAATGGATTTGGCATAGTGAAAAGGTTCCAATTACCAGATTTTCATCAAAGAAGAGTATAAGAGATGATTATGAGTTAGATTTAAATGATGATCTTTTTGAAATGATTGATGATGCATAATATGAAATAGATGTAGATCCTATTAAGTTTCAATCATTGCTTAATGATGCTGAGAAACTGATCTATCTGGGTTGTACAAAATTTACAAAGTTGTCTGCATTATTGAAATTGTATAATTTGAAAGTAAGACATGGATGGAATGATAAGAGTTTTTCAGACTTGTTAGCTTTATTACGAGAGATATTGCCAAATGATAATGAGATGCCACCTTCCTTTTATGAGGCTAAAAAGACTTTATGCTCATTAGGTATGCAATATGAGAAAATTCACGCTTGCCCAAATGATTGTATTTTATATCGAAAGAAATTTAAAGATGTAATTTGTTGTCCAGTATGTGGTAAGCCTAGTTGGCAACAGAATAAGAATTCTAAAGAGGTAAAAGTTGGAACCGATGCTAAGGTTTTGTGGTATATTCCTCCAATTTCTCATTTTACCCGTCTATTCCGAAATCATGAGCATGCTAAAGATCTAATATGGTATGCGAATGAGAGGATAGGAGATGGTAAAC
The DNA here is from genome assembly GCA_002914805.1 of Parasponia andersonii. Taxonomy (NCBI): domain Eukaryota; kingdom Viridiplantae; phylum Streptophyta; class Magnoliopsida; order Rosales; family Cannabaceae; genus Trema; species Trema andersonii. The sequence continues at coordinate 512,663 of JXTB01000177.1, read as the reverse complement.
TTAGATATCCAGCTGATTCACCAGCTTAGAAAACAATAGATTACAAATGGCCTTCTTTTAGAAGCGGTCCAAGTAATCTTCGTCTTGGTCTATCTACGGATGGTATTAATCCTCATACAACTCTAAGTAACAAATACAGTTGTTGGCTTGTAATGCTTGTAATCTATAATCTTCGTCTATGGTTGTGTATGAAAATAAAGTTTACACTTCTTACAATGTTAATATCAGGACCTAGACAACCTGGTAATGACATTAATGTATATTTAGCCCCGTTGATTGATGAGTTGAACAGTTTGTGGAATGATGGTGTGAAAGCCTATGATGCATATAAGGATGAAGATTTTACTCTTAAGGCTGTGTTACTATGGACAATCAATGACTTCCCTGCATATGGGAATTTGTTTGCGTTTTTCACTAAAGGATATAAAGCATGTCCTATTTGTGATGAGAAAACAAGTTGTTAGTACTTAAAACATGCTAGAAAATTGAGTTATATGGGCCATAGAAGATTTTTACCTCGCAAATATGTATACAGAAATTGGAAAAAAGCATTTAATAGTTCTCAAGAATTTGAATTGGCACCACAACCTTTAACTTGGATAGAGATACTAAAAACAGTCTCGAAGCTCGAATTTAGGCTTGGAAAGGTTAAAATAAGTGATATCAGTAAGAAAAGAAAAAGACGCAGTAACGTGAAGGTCGTAAAAATCCCAAAGAGTTATTGGAAGAAGAAATCTATATTCTTTGAGTTGGAGTATTGGCAACATTTACTTCTGAGACATAACTTAGATATCATACATATTGAGAAGAATATATGTGATAGTATAATTAGAACTTTATTAAATATTCCAGGGAAGAATAAAGATAGTATTGATGCCCCATGGATCTTGTTGACATGGGTGTTCGAAAAGAGTTAGCTCCTAAAGTGGGGGAGAAGCGAACATATTTACCCCTTGCTTGCATCACATTGAAAAAGGATGAAAAATATCAATTGTGTCAATCTTTATTTAATGTGAAGGTTCCTGAAGGCTATTCTTCTAATATTAGAACATTAGCGGATATGAACAATTTGAAACTATTTGGACTTAAATCTCATGATTGTTATACACTAATGCAACATCTGCTACCTATAGCGATTAGGTACGTATTACCTAAAAATGTTCGATATGCAATCACCAGATTATGCTTATTTTTTAATTGAATTTGTTCTAAGGTGGTCGATGTATCTAAGTTAGACGAACTACAACGTGAACTTGTCGTAACATTGTGCATGTTGGAGCAGTTTTTTCCTCCTAATGTTTTTGATATAATGATACATCTTACTGTATATTTGGTTAGAGAAGTGAAGTTATGTGGTCCTATTTATTTGAGATGGATGTATCAATTTGAGAGATACATGAAAATTCTAAAAAGATATGTTAGAAATTGAAGCTGGCCAGAAGGATGCATTGTATAGTGTTATATCACAGAAGAAGCTGTTAAGTTTTGTTCTGAGTATTTGGCAAATGTGGAAGCTATCGGAGTATCCGCATCTTCAAATATTAATAAAAGCGTAAATGGTGGTGTTGTGTGTACAGTTAAACGAGAACAACTAAACCAAGCATATCGTACTGTGTTACAAAATATAGCTGAAGTCCAACCTTTCATCGAGTAAGTTTTATTGTGAATTAGATATGTATTGATTGAATGTTGAATTCTTTAATAATAATGGTTTATTTTGGGGATGATTTGTTAAAGGGAGCATATAAATTGGATCAAAACATAATTCTCAATGAAATCAAAAAGAGAGAAGTGGATCCATGATGAATATCATCAAACTTTTATTAGTTGGTTTCGTGAACGGGTAATTCCAATTAGTTGTTATAATTAATAGTTTGATTTCATTTTTTCCCTATTTTAGAGTATGAGTACTAATATGTTGGGTTTTCTAATTGTTAATTTTGCATTTTGAATAGATTTTAGTTGAAATGAACAAGGCAACACATAATCTATCTGATACATTAAAATGGATATCACATGGACCATCATTGGATGTAAGTATAATGCTTATCAAGTTAACAGTGTTCATTTTTGCACAAGAGACCGCGACAACATAAGAACAACCCAAAATAGTGGGATAATTATTGTTGCAAAAACCATACAATTTTCAAGTTCGAAGGATAAAAACCCAATAGAGGGTGATATGGTATACTACGGCATTATCGAGAAAATTTGGGAACTTGATTTTGTCATATTTCGGTTCCCGGTGTTTATGTGTCAATGGGTGGAGAGTAACCATAGGGTTAGAGAAGATGAGTTAGGCTTCACTTTAGTTGATCTAAACCAGATAGGTCATAAGAATGATCCATTTATATTGGCAACACAAATAAAATAAGTATTTTATGTCAATGATCCACTTTATGCTCGATGGTTGATTGTTCTTGCAACAAAACAAAAAGAATATCAAAATTTAGGAGTTGAAGATGAGAACGAAATACTTGTTGCTCATGAAATATTCTCAAAAGGAGTTTCGGTGGAAGCTTTGATAGAAGACGTTAATGAAGGTGATGTTACATGTTTACGAGATGATAGTGAAGGTATTTGGATTGATAATCAAAGAAAGAAACTAATGAGGTATAAATCAAATGAGTTATATATTTTTGTTTTATTTTTATATCTTTATGGATTGATATTTTTTTTTTTAAATATATTATCTCTTATGTTTACATGCTTATTATTTTTTATCTTAATTCTTGATCTACATTTGTGGTTTTATTATTTAACAGGTAATTCTTGACATGGAAAATGAAGGTGCAGATGATGTTTATCAATTTACACCATCACAAAGTAGTCAAGGTGAAAGAAAACACAAAAAGAAACCAAGAGGAACAACTCAAATGAAGGAGTTGATTATAAAAAGAAGTGATAACCAAAAAGAAGTTGTCGCATACAATGAATGGGGACAACAAACTGGGGATGAAGGTAAACGTTTGGCGAGCTTTTGTGGCTTTATGGTTCGTCGCAAGATCCCAATAAACATTGATGAGTGGATGCTTGTATCAACGGACCAAAAAGATGAGCTCTGGCATATAATATTGGTATGAACATGAATATTTTTATTTCATATTTATTAGAATATATATTTGATATTAAAATTATTTCTTTTACATTGTAGGAAACATTTTTATTGGACTACAAAGCAAAAAAATAAACTTTAAAAAGTTGTGGGAAAATGTAGAGAGATTTTAAGTCAAGGATTACAACTAACTGATTTATGAGTATAGACATAATTGTCAAGAGTTATTAGAGCACCCTCCAGCATTATATGCACCATGGATTGAACCTCAAGTTTGGGATGAGTTTGTTAAGAAAAGATTAAGTGTAGAATGGGAGGAAGCTAGGAAAGTACAACAGGGAAGAGCAACGCAAAATAAATATCCACATCGTATGTCTCGCTTGGGTTATGCTGGATTAGAAGCAAAGATTGAAAAAGACGAAGGCCGATGTGGTAGTGATAGATCCGAGCTATAGAGTAGAGGACGTGTCTCTAAAAAAGGAGGTCATACTGAGGAAATCAAAGCGATAGTTGATAGAATTATAAGTTGCTTATTACAACATATTGATTATATTAATTTGTAATTTTGTTAAAAGTATAGCATAGTCTAATGTTCAATTCTGTACATATTTTGTAGGAAGATTATAATCAACAATTCCAAGAGGGAAATGTCGAGATAGACGGTTCTAATGATATCTTAATAATGGCTTTAGACACTCTTGAATATTCTGGACATGTACGGGGAATGAGATTTCACGTTAGCCACAGACAATATTTTCATCAACCTGCTCCAACAAAGAAGCAACAATCATTTGATTTGAAACAATGGCAAGATAAACAAACACGCAAGTTGCAACAAATGCTTAAAGAATAAGAAGAACGGTTTAAAGCAGAAATCGCTAAGATTCAGGCAGGACAACAAAGTAATGTTGGTGGTTCTAATATAACTCCTTCACAGCCAGAAGTTCAAAGGGAAGAAGTGCAACCACAAGAGATACATGTAAATCCAATGGTGGCTGTAGGAACATCTTCACGACTCAAAAAAGTATGTTTATATGAGTTTCTTTCTTAACATATTGATTAACTACTTGTATTTATAAATTGTGTTTGATTTTCTATATTGTAGAACCGACCGTACAAGCTTACAGTGGGGTCCCGTGATAACATAGTTACTTTAGGACATGTATAAGAGTCAACCTCATCAACTATTATTCACGACAGAAAATTGGGGGCGAATAATTTTTGTGTATCAGTAGAGGTTGTTCTTGATGCTACAGCCTTAATTCCTATTCCAAATCCAGATGGTGATACAAGGTTGGTAGGTGACGTACTTGGATCGCATCTTGCATGGCGTAAGATGCTTGTCATCTTTGAAGATAATTTGGTATGCAGACTCATTTTCCAAATAAATTCATCTTTATTGAATTCTAATGTGAATTATTAACTTTTTTGTTAACATTTCATCATTTATTTGGATTTTAGGAGTTTAATGATATAAATAGGTATCAAACGGGGAAGAATAAATCTTTACAACTATAGCCATCTCAAACACAAGAAAGAGTACATCCACAAAGAAATAAAGCAGAATCTGTTACGCAAACATAGTTTGAATTTGTTGATGGTGCACCAGCTTCTATAAAATTACTATTGTATACCATTCAAGGAGTAGATGAAGGTGTTGTTGTTAAAATTCCCTTTGATGAAGCTTTTTGTTTGCCCGTATTCAAAGAAGACATAATTGAGTTTTGCACATTACAAAAGATTAGGGCCATGTCTATTATGTTATACATGAGGTAAGAAGTTTATTTTTATAATATATATAGAACTTCATATATATATACATGTATTATAGTTGGCAATTATATAATACAACACTTAATTCATATTGCATTTTGTACTTGTAGGCATTTACACCATTTAGTGACCCAATATGGCTATCAAGCTAGGTATATGTTCATGGATCCTAGTACAGTTAGTACAGAAGGTGATCCATGTGAGGATTATGCTATAAGTTTAGCAACCTGAATGTTATCCATGGAGAATGAACATCAATTTCTAATTACACCTTGGAATCATGGGTAAGATTTTAAACTTAACAAATTGTCATATGATCAACTACTTCCTATATGAAGTTAATTGTTACATATTAATAATCTTTATCGTCAATTTTATGAGTAGGGACCATTGGATATTGCTTATCATTTATCCTCTTAAATATGCATGGTTTCTAGATCCTCTCGGCTTAGTTCTCCGTGAGGCAATTGGTTTAACAATGATCGAGTAAGTTCACTAATAGTTATTTTGTTATAGTTTAGTTTCTTATGGTATTTTTACTTATGGTTGCTATTGCTAACCTTTTATATTGTGTTTGCATATTTCCGATTCAAAGTACATTCAAGATATATAATGTAGAAAAAGGGAAAAAAGGAACATCAAATGGTCCGGTTTATAAGTTAATAAAGGTACTAAATTTGAATTAATAACACTTGTTTGGTCGAAGATTAATTAAAATTACTTATGTTTACTTTATGCTTATGTATAGTATCCAAGACAACCGACAAATGTTGAGTGCGGATTCTACATATGTAAATTTATGAGAGAAGTCATTGAACAAGCCAATGTTAAATCATTTACTACAATGGTATGTAACCATATGTTTTATTAGTTCTATTCTAATTTATAGTTTGATTAATAACTTTCTAACAAATAAGGTGTTTGAATTTGTAGTTTAATGGACAAAATTTCTATACAAAGTATGATATCGACGGACTTCTTGAAGAGTGAGTCGAAGAACTAATACAATTTCTCATTTGAGGTTCTTAATCTTTGTTTATTTAAACTATATATAGTCTTTGATGATCATGTTAGTTTGGCTTAGAAAACTAATGTATATATAGACTATATGGATTATTATGTTAATTTAATATTACTATGTAAATATATATTTATCCTCCATTTTATTTCAAATATTTGGTATATGTAATGAATTTGGATTACATTTATAAAATTCCAAGGGGTGGTATAGACAAATACGTTACAAATATCCCCTGGAAATTATCTACTAAGGCGCCGTGAAAGGCATCTTCCATAGCGCCTGTTAAGCGCCTTGGTATCACGGTGCCTAATAGGAGCCTTGATAGACCTTCCACGGCACCTTATAAGCGCCTTCGTAACCAAGACCTATCATAACACTTGGAACTAAGGTGCTTTTGTGGGTGCCGTGAAAGGCCTTTCAAGGCACTTATAAAGCACCTTGAAAGGCATTTTTTGTTGCAGTGACTTAATTTGGATAAGATTGTAGTGCACTTTGTTTCGAATCAGGATTATGAGTGTTAAATTATAGACTGTTGAGTTCAAACATTAATATGTCAGATAGATAGAAAGATTGAATAGAGTCAAGTAAAATTATGGTTCAAGTATATGTATACCATAGTTATAAACAAATATTTGGATAATGCTAGCATATTCATTGGTATTCAATCATGACTTCCACAGAAGTAAAGAGTATATCAGCAAATGGTTTTACAAGTACTTAGATGATCAAGCCTTAAAAAAAAATTACTTATAGAATTATAATTGAATTAAAGTATTTATTTGTTGATGATATTGCAAATATAAAAAGCCTAATTATCTATTATTAGAAGTAAAATATAATATAAGTGGTCAAGATATAATCAGAAGGATAAAACGGTCATTTTACCTAATTCTAATTTTTATGCATTGTGATATTGATACAATTGCAACACAACTGAACTGTACAAAACTTTCAAGAGTTAATTGAACTAGGCTTAATTTAAATGAGCTTCAATTAGACAGGTCAATTAGGTATCTCATTTAACTCCAATATCCCCCACTTGGTTGTTAAAGATGGTTACTCTAGGGCTAGCCCATGCACCAAACAGTGGTAATGGACCAGTGTTTGCGAAACCACGGCGTAATAGCAAGGGTTTGCGCAATCAATGCCACTAGGTCCCATTTTAGCATTCAGTGTTCATAACGACTTCAGATTTCTAAATACTGCCTCACATAGAAAATTAATTAACAGGAAAGAGAAAATAACAAGGAAATAAACAGTAGTAGAGTTCAGCATCCAACAGGGTATTCTCCATAACAATTTGACCATTCTACAGTGAGGAACCATTGTACAATGAGAAGAGAATTTCATCTTCAGTGTGGATTTCAATCTTGAAGTCTTGGAATGCTTGTTCATTTCGGATCTCTCGGTTGCGTAGATAAAATTGTGCTCTCACACGAAGCTTATGAAAACTTAAAGATAGATAGTAAGAAACCATGACTTCATTTGTGGTGATTTCTCATGAGCTAGTAATTTAAATGTATGTTAGACATTCTAAGGCATCAAATTCGGTCCCACAAACACTTCAAGTGGAGAATTAGAGGTATCAAGATGGGTCGACACGAGAATACGTGGCACAATTAAGCCACCACAGTATAATACCATTAATAAGTATGCCCAAATCAGCAAAGTACGATAAGTAAATTACCTTAGGTGGCACAACACATAGTACAGCAGACCTGATTAAGAAGCACTATTTCTCACACCAGTTGTAACATGCAATATATAAGGTTACAAATGTTTATAATAAATTTTTTCGATAAATAATGTTACCAAAATATTATGCTCCAACTTT
>JXTB01000177.1:473655-502141 GCA_002914805.1 Parasponia andersonii | reverse complement strand
TTTTCGATAAATAATGTTACCAAAATATTATGCTCCAACTTTGAGTAGAATTTCGGTTGTACTTCAAAACAAAGGATTGTTAACCGTCGAGGGCTATGTTCTACACAGAGTCCTTAAAACTGACTCGCTCCCTCCACCAGAATGCTTGAGGATTTTGCAAGCGTCAGTCTCCCAGGATACAACGACGAAGAGCAGCAGGTGATGCACCAACACCTCCACTCTACGAACTGGATAGCTTTGAACTCAAAAATTTCTAGACACTCGAAAAGCTCTAGCTAAAAAAAAACTGAGGAACTCAAGAACACTTGAGAGAGAATGGCAAAGAGAGAAGAAGGCTTCTGTGTCTTTGTTTTGGTGTGTGGAATGAGGAGGGAAAGCTCACCTTTTATAGTCTCCAAGGAGGGACTTGGTAGCAAAACCAGAAAAATTTTCCATTAATCTCAAAACATTTTCCAGGCATTAAACGTTTTCCAGAAACTAGAAAGGCTTCTGTTACTAACGTTTCATTAAACTGTGTAATAACATCCAAAACGTTCAGTTCATTCTGGTTCATAATGGAAAGAAAAAAAATATTAGGCCACAACAAAAGGTTGGGCTTACTATGGTCCAAGTTTCGGCCCAGCATTCGTGTCCGCAGGTGCGGGCACACACGAGCCCATGCAAATTCAGGCCCAACCCCGAAGATTTGCACCCCCTCCTGCGCGCGCCTGAGAGAGCATCTGTGGTTGTTATTCTTACCACCATCACAAAACAAGGTTCTATATAAACCACTTGCACCATGCATTTCCCACTAATGTGGGACTATAATATTTTCCTTTGATTTTCAATTTCAATGGTGCACTTTTGAGCAACAATTTTTCATTCATCCGTGTACCATTTTGAGCGTGTGAATATACGAAATCGATGTCCTCACAGAGGAGAACAAGAATTCACTAAGATCTTTCTTCAACAAGATGTGGATCCCACTCAATTTTTAGCTTCAAAATGGTCCATGAAAATGAGTTTTATAACAAATTTTAATCTTTAAAATCCACTTGGGCTTCCAAGCCCAAGCCAAGCCCAAATTGTTTCCTTAACCCATTTTTCCAACACTATTGATATCATTAAGAAAGATAACTAGTTCTCAGCAAAAAGGAGTCAAGTGATTGTTGTTTGCAACTATTTCCTCACTTTCTTAATTAGGTTCGAAACTTGCTACTCCATCTTTCATGAGCAAAAAAAAAAAGAAATATAATTAGTTTGTAAAAAATATATTTAGACTAAGCTTATATAAAAAAAATTGCAATAATTTTAAGACAATAAATCTAAAAAAGTTAGAAATATTAAAAATAAAATAATTTTTAGGTAAAAATAATATATGTATATATATCTATAAATATTATGTTAGTTTCTAATTTTTTAAAGAAAAATAAAAAAAAATAATTTACTAAGTTTGGGCCAAAGAGTTTAAACATATTAAGGCTTGAGGACAAAACTCATCTCCAAGAAAGCCATTAAAGATTTAATAAAGAAAAAAAATAGTTTGAGTAGTTATCAACCATAATTTTTGAATTATTTACTTGGATATAATTTGAGTAGCACTAATCTAGATGTACCTAAGTTATAGAAATTTAAATTAATTGTCATTTTTTACACACTATTAATATTTTCAATTTAGACGTTTTTTTAATATAAATGTAATGTCAAATATTCAGATAACTTCCTTTTATTGCATTACAATTAACAATTAATTCATTGTTATGTAAAAATAAATTTCTACAAATAATATAAAAACAACTAAATTTGAGAACAAAAATTCAATAAATCAATAATGAGTACGATTATGGCACAAGAATAATTAGAATTTGAAAACAAAAATTATTAGACGTGAAACTTATATATTACATAAAAAAAAATAAGCATGGTTAAAAACAATAAGAGCATGATATCGAAAACAAGCATCATGAGCCATGAAAACAACATAATATCTAAAACGGATACAATTAAGTATGAAAATAGTATTTGAAAGAAAATAAGCACGATTAGACACAAAAATAATACAATATTGAACATGAACTCGATTAGGCATAAAAATATAGTATAATATTAGAAACATACACTATGATAGCATAATACTGAAAATGGAAATCGTTAGATATGAAAATAGATCAACACGATAACAACATGATAATAAGCATGAGCACAACATGGGTATCACACATACATAGTTCAAACACAAGCACAAGCATGCTATTAACCAGACATGGTATGAGACAATTATTAATCATACCCAAACTAGTGCAGAATAATTATTAATCGTACCTAGAATGTCACAACATAAGATACGAAGAATTTACTGTAGTTAAATATTTCTAGGCTAGGCACCACATGACCCCATTAACATATTAGTACTCCTAATCACATTGGGAGATGGAGAGAGATAAAAGATACATTTATAGACTCGGTGGGACTCTAAGTCGCGTGGCCATGGCTTCCTAGAGCCCTAAGTAGACTTATGGCTTTGATCAAAATTTTAGACAAACTATGAGTCCGTAAAAAAATATAGAATTGAAAGGAGGAATTTTGAGTTCTTTATGCTGACACCTTATTCAATAGGAGTGATGTGGTAACCTTGTAAACACTAAAATTTTGATTAGCAAAGCAATTCGATATAGAAGGCTTAGGAGAAGCTCAAAAGAAATAAGAAGATATTTTGAGTTCTTTGTGTTGACACCTTATTCAATGGGAATGATTTGGCATCCTTATAAACACAAAAATTTTGATTAGCAAAGCAAGTAGTTATAGAAAGCTTAGGAGAAGCTCATTGTTTTCTTGTTGCTTCTTCCTGAAAGTAAGGATACATACATATATATATATATATATTGTCCCAATACATTTCTCAAATAATTGATACATTTGTGGTGCAAAGTTCCAAGAAAATATTTTTACCTTTTTAATATGGAATAAAACTTTTTTAAAGGGCACGGAGTAATTAAGAAATCTATAACTAGAAAGTCATAATTAGAAAAAAGAATAATCCACAAATTTCAAAAAAAAAAACAAAAAAGAAAGAAAACTGAAAGCCCCGAAAGAATTAGTACACATGAGCACGACATTTAGGTCGTGCATAACACGGGTCATGCCAATGGTAATGTGGGCGAAGCCTTACAACTCTGAGTGTAATAATACGGGGCAAGTGCTACGTGCGCACAGCCTCAATAGCCATAAGCACGCAGGAGTGAATGGCCAACCAAGTGCCAACACGCTGCAGACAACAACAAGTGTTGAAAATAAACTTGTTTAAGCCTATAAGAAGTCTTTTAGGCCCATCAACATGAGACTCAATAAGTTGGAGTTAGCTCAAGTGCAAAGCTCATAAAAGAAAAAGTCCAAGTCTGAATTAAAGAAACCTTCCACCTAGAATCTACTAGTATTAGTTAGATATTAGTTTTTTGCATGTCAATTATTTGATTTCTTAGATTATTATTAGAAGTGTGTAGAAGAAAATATGTGTGGCTTAAGGATTTTAGTAATTATTTATTTGTATGGTTCTCATTATTTCTCATATAGTATAAATATCCCTTTTAATTTGAGTTCTAAGTATCAAGTATGAAGTAAAGCTTCTAAGAATGAAGAGAAGAGAGAAAAAAGTATAGCTTCTAGTGAGTGAGTGAGCTTAAAGAGTAAAGTTGAGAATTTTCTCTTGTAAAAGTATTTGAGTGAATAATAAAGTTTGTTTTACTTTCTAACAAAGTGGTATCAGAGCGAGGTTGTGAGTTCTCATGAAATTCTAAGTATGCTCTATGGTTGTAATTTTTACTGATCTTCCATATCAGAAAAGAATTCTTGAGATTGAGAGTATTATCTATTTATTCTAAACATACTACTATTTCATATCAAATCAAAGAGCTCCACAAGACGAAATGCTACCACAAAAATCAGCCCAATCAGAGTTCAAACAACTCTAAAAAAGTTGTCGAAAGTTTGCTGTCATAACTGGGTCAACTCACTGAGTTAAGCCGAGTCCGAACATTTGACCAAGCTGTCATTATCATTGACCGAGCCGTTAGAACATGCCGTTGACTATGCCGTCGAAACCGTTGACTGAGCTGTTGACCTGACTGTTGACTAGCGCTGATTATTGACTGAGTGTTGACTTTGATCGTTAACTTTGACCAAGTTGATATACAAGTCAATCTTAAGGCTTTTCGACATTCCAAATCAATCCATGCAATCAAAATTTCCAAAAACTTACTCTGTTAAGAGTTATGGCTACTAGCAGTTTAGCATCTCTTCAAGTTCTGCTACTTCAAGGTAGCAACTTTGATGATTGGACGATTAAAATAAAAGTCCTTCTTGAAGTGCATGATGTTTTGGAAGTAGTGGAAAAAGGCTACGAAAAGCTAAAAGATTAGGCAATAATATCCTCAACACAGAAAGATAGTTTAAAAGATTCAAGAAAGAAAGACAAAAAAACTCTCTTCCTCATCTATCAGGCCTTAGATAACGATGCGTTTGAGAAAATCTCAAGTGCAACCTCCACTAAGGAAGTATGAGAGAAACTTCAAATTTCATATAAGGAGAAGAAAGGGTTAAAAAGGTCCATCTTTAAACTCTAAGAGGAGAGTTTGATTTACTACACAAGATGGAGACTAACTCAGTTTTTGACTACTTTTCAAGAGTTTTAACCATTTCAAATCAAATGAAGCGAAATGGTAAGAAACTTGAAAATGTTACGATCATGGAAAAGATTCTTCGATCGTTAGACCTAAAGTTTGAGAATATTGTTAGTATCATCAAAGAAACTAAATATTTGGGAGCCATGATGATAGAACAACTCTTGGATTCTTTAGAAGCTCATGATAAAAAGAAAAAGAAGAAGCCAAAATTTAAGGAGCAGCTTCCCAAATAGAGAAAGAAGATAGCCAATGTAGCAAAAGAAGTCAATGTAGTCATGATAGAGGACAAGCCCGAGGACAAGGACATGGTGCAAGTCGAGGTCATGGACGAGGTTAGAATTCCAACAACCACAATTATCGTATCGGTAATTTCGAAATAGGAGAAAGCTCTACAAGAGGTCATGGTAGAGGTCGAATGAACTCAAGACCTGAGAAGTCTCAGGTTGAATATTTCAATTGCCACAAGTTTGGCCATTATGCTAGAGAGTGTAGAGCACCGAATAGCAGATTTAAAGAGAAAGCCAATTATATTGAAGAGAAAAGGGAAGAAAATAGCACCGTGCTACTAGCATATAATGACAACAACAGAGGACAAGACAACACATGATATCTTGACACCAACGCTAGCAATCATATGTGTGGGCGTCGATCAATGTTCATAGAGCTTGATGGATCGATCAGTAAGAGTGTTTCTTTCAGTGATGATTCAAAAGTAGTGGCAAAAGGAAAAGGTAAAATTCTTATCCGTTTGAAAAATAGGGGCATCAATTTATTTCAAATGTTTATTATGTACCCATAATGAAAACAAACATCCTGAGTTTAGGACAACTCTTAGAGAAAGGCTTTGATATTTACTTGAAAGATTATAGTCTCTCTATAAGAGATAACAACATGAACTTGATTGCCGAGGTGCCAATGTCAAGAAATAGAATGTTCCTATTGAACATTCAAAATGATATGGCAAAATATCTGAAAGCATGTTATAAGGATTTATCATAGCTATGGCATTTGAGATTTAGGTATCTTAATTTGGAGAACTAGAGCTACTATCCAAGAAAGAAACGGTGAGAGCCTTCCATGCATCAATCATCCTGATCAGCTTTGTGAAGGATGCTTACTCGGGAAACAATTCAAGAAAAGCTTTCCAAAAGTGTCGAATTCAAAAGCCCAGAAGCCACTAGAGCTCGTGCATACAGATGTGTGGGGTCCTATCAAACCAAGTTCTTTCGATAAGAGCAATTACTTCTTGCTCTTTATTGTTGATTTCTCAAGAAAGACTTGGATTTATGTATTAAAGCAAAAATCAGAAGCCTTTGAAGCTTTCAAGAAGTTTAAGGCTGTTGTAGAGAAGGAAATCGGTCTTTAGATCAAGGCCATGAGATCTGATAGAAGAGGAGAATTCGCTTCAAAAGAGTTCTGAGAATTCTGTGAAGCAAATGGAATTCGACAACCTTTAACCGTTCCAAGGTCCCTCAACAGAATAGTGTCGTAGAAAGGAAGAACCAGACCATCCTCAACATAGCTTGAAACATGCTGAAAAGTAAGAGATTGCCCAAAGAGTTCTAGGGAGAAGATATTGCATGTGTAGTTTACTTATCTAATCGATCTCCAACAAGAAGTGTGTGGGGATAGACACCACAAGAAGTATGGAGTGGAAGAAAGACTAGGATCTCTCACTTGAGAGTCTTTGGAATCATAGCCCATGTACATGTGCCAGACAAACATAAAACCAAACTTCATGATAAAAATGAGAAGTTCATTTTTATCAGCTACGACACCAACTCTAAAGGATATAAGTTATACAATCCTAACAATGGAAAAATAATCATCAGCCGAGATGTAATATTTGATGAAGAAGATGAATGGAACTTTGGTTCTCAAATGAATGACTACAATTTCTTTCCATAATTTGAAAATATGGAAGCATCAGTAGAGCAAGCAAGAGAAGTCCATCAGGAGGCTATCACTTCACCTTCCTCACCAATATCATCCACTCATAAAGATTCACATCCATCTTTCTTAACTGAGAGGCATGAAGAACGTACAAGAAGTCTTGAAGATCTATATGAGGTGACCGATAGACTTAAAAACCTCACTCTATTTTGCCTATTTGTTGATTATGTACCTGCGAACTTCCAAGAGGCTGTATAAGATGAAAAATGGAGGAATGCGATGGATGAAGAAGTCAAAGCTATAGAGAAAAATGACACTCGAGAACTATCCACTCTTCCTAAAGGTCATAAAGCTATCAGCGTAAAATAGGTGTACAAGGTGAAGAAGAATGCCAATGGAGAGGTAGAAAGATATAAAGCAGGACTAGTCACGAAAGGCTATAGTCAAAGAGCCGGCATTGACTACGATGAGGTATTCACTCTTGTTAAATGATTAGAAACTATAAGACTAATTATTTCTCTTGTTGCTCAGAACAAAGGGAAGATTTCTAAGATGAATGTAAAGTTTGCATTTTTTAATAGAGTTCTTGAAGAAGAAGTCTATATTGATCAACCATTAGGTTATTAGATGAAAAGGCATAAAGATAAAGTTTTGAAGCTGAAGAAGACTCTTTATGGTCTAAAGCTAGCACCAAGAGTATAGAACAGCCGAATTGACAAATATTTCCAAGTGAATAGATTCATTAAGTGCCCTTATAAATATGCTCTCTATGTTAAGACTAAATATGGAGATATTCTAGTCGATGCTTATACGTGGATGATCTCATATTCAATGGAAGTAATCCAAGGATGTTTGATGAATTCAAGAGAGTAATGACAGACATCAGACTTATGGCATACTACCTTGGTATAGAAGTCAAGCAAAAGGAAGAAGGCATCTTTATCTCTCAAGAAAGCTATACAGAGGAGATCCTGAAAAAGTTCAACATGGATGATTACAAGCCGATAAGTACACCAGTGGAGTGCGGAATAAAATTATTCAAAGACGATGAAGCAGAAAAGGTGGATCCAACACTCTTCAAGAGCTTTGTTGGATGCCTTCGGTACTTAACATGTACAGGACCCGACATTCTCTATACAATTGGACTAATGAGTCGTTACATGGAAAGTCCACCAACTACTCGCTTCAAAGCTGCAAAGAGAATTCTCTGTTACCTAAAAGTACGATCAATCTTAGCTTGTTCTATTCAGTTTCTAATGATTACAAACTCATTGGTTATAGTGATAGTGATTTGTCCGGAGATATTGACGATCGAAAAAGCACGACTGGTTTTGTGTTTTTCATGGAAGAAACTATCTTCACCTGGGTATCCAAGAAATAACCGATTGTCACCCTTTCAACATGAGAAAGCTGAGTACGTAGCTTCTATATCATATGTTAGTCATGCAATCTGGCTAAGAAGGTTGTTAAAAGAGTTAAACATGCTTCAAAAGGAGCCAACAGAGATTTGTATTGACAATAAGTCAGCAATAGCTTTGGCTAAAAATTCAGTCTTTCATGACCGAAGCAAACGTATTAACACTCACTATCATTACATAAGAGAATGTGTTGCAAACAAAGAAGTACAATTAGAGTATGAGAGATCACATGATTGGATTGCTAATATTTTAACTAAGCCACTCAAGTTTGAAGACTTCGTAAGATTAAGAAACTTGCTTGGTATTATAAAACAAGTTTAAGGGCGGTGTTGAAAATAAACTTGTTCAAGTCCATAAGAGGTATTTTAGGCCCATCCACATGAGGCCCAATAAGTTGGAGTTAGACCAAGTGCAAAGTTCATAAAAGAAAAAGTTTAAGTCCAAATTAAAGAAGCCTTCCACTTAGAATCTTCTAGTGTTAGCTAGATATTAGTTTTTTGCATGTGAATTATTTGATTACTTAGATTATTATTAGAAGTGTGTAGAAGAAAATATGTGTGCCTTAAAGATTTTTGTAATTATTTATTTGTGTGGTTCTCATTATTTCTCATGTAGTATAAATATCCCTCCCTATTTGAGTTCTAAGCATCAAGTAAGAAGCAAAACTTCTATGAGTGAAGAGAAGAGAGAAAGAAGCATAACTTCTAGTGAGTGAGTGAGCTTAAAGAGTGAAGTTAAGAATTTTCTCGTGTAAAATTATTTGAGTTAATAATCAATTTCGTTTTACTTTCCAATAGCAAGCACGTGCACTGTCTGGCCACAGCACTTATGTGCACTGGCCATACCCAGTACCACATGGACTCGTGTGTGGCAGCTACACAGTGATTAGGCTCAAGCCTAGTTCAGTATGAGTAGCTGTCCTTTTTGAAGTGATTTTAGACTATGATTCGAATCCGAGTGTCTAAATAGCTCAAAAACGGACAGATGGAATGACGAAACACCTAAGAAACGAAAATTAGAGAAAACACAGAGAAAAGAAAACTGAAAAATCCAAAAGAATCCGTGCTCATAAGCACGACATTCAGCCCATACATAACACGAGTTGTTAATGCGTTCGAAACTTTGCAACTCTGCGCACAATAGTACGGGTACATGGCCAGACAAGTGCCAACATGCTGCATGTAGTAGCATGCACGTGCACTAGCTAGCCATAGCACCTATGTGCACCGGCCCAACACACAAGGGCCATGCCCACTGCCGCACGAACCCATGTGCAGCAACTACACAGTAACTGGGCTCAAGCCTAGTTCAGTATAAGTGGCTGTCATTTTGGAGTGATTCTAGACTAGGATTAAAACCGAAGTGTCTAAATAGCTCAGAAACACAAATAGAAAGAGAAAACTTTTAAGAGTCAAGAATTGGAGAAAATACAAATGCCGACAAGAAAATAAATATTTTGTAACTTTGAGAATTAAGTTAGTAATTTTATTTTCTCTAAAAAACTACGAATTGGATTGTTCATTTATGTTGTTTGATCATTATGCTATAAATGTTTAACATGCCATATAGATTTAGATTGTGTCATTCTATACATTATCATATGTTTATAATATTAGATTCTTTTTGGTGACATATTTATTGGATGAAATTGGAAATCATGTTTTCTAAAAAAGAGTGGGAGAGGGTACATTCAGCATAATTTATCCATATGTTCCAATGTTGGTCCATTATGATATATATATATATATATATAAGATCTCCCAAGGATAATTATACATTAGGTTGATTGGATCATTGAAAAGATAAGATGTATAGAAATATACTTAGCAATTAGGTTTACTCCATGGTAGCCTCTTTAGTGGAGGTACTATGTTGAAATAATAGTTGTGAGACTCAACATAAACTAGTTATTAACCTTCCCAATAAAGCTATATTAACTAGTTCATGACCTAAAAGAAAGAATGATAGTTAATTTCAAGATTAATCTTGAAGATATTCAATCTCAATTACTCGTGTGTAGTTTTGTAAACTATCTTCTCCAAAATTAATTGGATGTGAACAAATCAAAAACAAACCAACAAGGTAATATTTGACTAGCTGACAAAAATAAATAAGACAATAGTGCAAAGTTGAATATCGCAAGAAATAGAATCAGGTTAAAATTGGCAGTGACCGAAGGACACACGCCTAAAGTCATAGTAACTGTGGCCTGTGACACCTCATGGTACTTGGCCATTTGTGTTGTTTCCTTTTCTCTATATATAAGAAACTCTAGACACCTTAAAATATACAAACAAAAATGTATAGACAGAAATTACAGTATAATTCTCTCCATTTTTCTAGAGAAGAAAATTCTCAAAGATAAATGTTGTGCGGTCTAAAATCCTATGTCAGGTCGCATGAGTAAGATTAAGTACGACCTCTTCCGAAAGAGTTACGTGCGACCTCCACCGCATAGGTTGTAACACCCCCTAGTTTAACCATATTGTCATATACAGTCAAACTATGAAGTATTATTCTTTCTTAAATATTATCTTTTGTTTTGATAAAAAGGTGGGCAAATTTTGAACTTTCTAAAACCTTTAAACAAAAGCAACTGCATGGCATTTCTTGTTAAAAGTATCTTTACAAAATGTACAATCAAAAGAGGTTTTCACCAGTCTATTTTACTATCAACAGTAGTATTTACACTATATCAAAATATCTCAAAATAAAAATGTCGCCCACAGGTCAAGCTCATCTACATCTGTATGATCATGGTGACAAAAGGCAAGCCAGGCAACCAGCTAGTCAATACCAAAATCTGCCTCCTCATCTGCATCACAAGACTAAAATGAGCTAAAGCTCAGTAAGTAAAAACTTTGCATGCTTATGAATGCTTTAAAATCTCATAAAGTTCCCATTGTACCCTTTTTTTTCTTAAACATTTGAGTCCATGTATTTTCATTAAAAATTATTCTTAGTTGGTCCCCTTAGTACATTGCTTGTCCCGTAAGTCGATAGGCCGTGATAACATTGGGCAGAAACTCTGGCTAAGAGTAAAAATAAGATGCGACCGTCGTGTGAGGTAAAATAAGGTGCGACCGTCGTGTGAGGTTTTTTTGAAAACTCCTTCCCTCATCAAAGGGGCAGCCCACACTGCGCTAATATTTTCCCACTTCAATGAGATACATTATAAGATCCGCAAATCCCGCTTCAATGGGAGAGTCTGCATCAACAGACTTACCTATCCAGCTCCGACAGACTAACAATTGCTATTAAAACTTATCTTATAAAATTGGTACAATGGTACTCACTTTCAAATACTTATATAATAAAAGTCTCTATTTGTATGCAAAACATGCCATGCACATGCCATTTCATAACTTTCAGGAATAAGTAAGTTTCACATAAATACATCTTCCATATAGTTCTTGTGATGCAGTTGTAAGTCTTTACTTACCTCGTGTCCTGAATAGGAATTGATAGTGGAAAGAGTCAATATCCTCTAGAGATTGGTGTGCTAATCACCTATCATAAATTACTATTATTTAATATGCACATTTTATAAAAAGAATACATTAAGATACTTGAACAAGACCGAAATAACAACTTTCACCAAATTAGGAAACTTGATCTTAAAATGACTCGGAAGCATATAAATCACTTAAGGTACTTGGTAGTCAACAACTAGCATTGAAAAACTATTCAAAAGTATTAAAATATAAATGTTAGTTCATTAGCACAAAATGATCCAAAATGGCACATCATTTTGTAAAATTAAGTCCATTTGCTCCTAAATGGTGCCATTTCATTTTAAAAATATTTGGACAGCACCTCCCCTATTTTAGGGACATTCTCACATGATTAAAATCATGGTTTTAAACCTGCCATAAAAGTTAACAATCCAATTCCCTCATATACACATCAAAGAAACATCTAAGATAACATTAAAGCATATTTCAAATCTTTTTCGGTTTAGACAAGTTGAAAATAATTTGTGCACTTGTCTATAGCTACAAACAGCAACTAAATCAATAGAATATATAATAGAATCTATGACATATCCACTGCAAGTTGAGAAAATCAGAATAGACGTATAGAAAGCTTAATACACCCACGGAAACACTTGAATACACAATTGGTAAATTTAGGGCTCTTGGTGTAACTTGCATTCTCTACTTAAATTCTATATTCCAGCAATATATAAGGGTTTCTAGGACCATTAATAATCAAATAATTGCTTTAGTTTAAGGGCTAACACAAAAAAAATTAACTGTAAGTTCAAAATCATACATAATGCTCACTTTGACTAGTTTGAGTTTTTGTTGGAGTTCTTGCCTTCTACCTCCACCAAACTGATTCTCTAGGCTTAGAATTAGATTTTGGACTTTTAGTTAAGTGGGAACAAGCAGAGAATTAAAATTAAAGGACAAGACCTAGAAAGAACAACTTAATAGAATTACCTTGACTAGTTTTGGTGTATCTTGCTTTCTAAGGCTCCAGTTTGAGTTCTACCACTTTGAAACTCTTGTAAATATTTGAGGGAAGTTGAGAGAAGTCAAAAAAAGCATTTGAGAGTTTTAGGTCGTGGCTGGAGAGAAAGGGAAAGCAAATGACCAGATTTGACCCAAAATCAACACTTAATGGCTAAGAAAATAGATAACTTAAATTCTAAGGGGTATTTTGGATATTTTGCACATCACTTTCCATGTTTCCAGCTCTAGAACATCCTTAGCATAGTCACCACGTTACTGGTCACTCCTATACACCCAAGTATAGTCAAAGTTGGCGAATTCTACCTTAGAAAGTGAAAACTAGTCATACTTTGACTTATGATCCTATATGGCCAATCTTATTGTAATTTGGTGGAACCTAGCCCCTTAACCGATCATTAAACATAAAAAGAAAGTCAATTAGACTCCAATTAACAATGCAAACATAGTATTAGCACTCAATAAATAGAATGCAAAAAAACGACATTACGCGGTTAAGCTTAATCTAAGCTAGCTTAGTGCGACTAAATATGAATTAGTTTCCTGAATGCCACCTCGTGCTTACCTGGAGCCGACAAATAAAATGCTATAAATGAGTCCTAGACATTGAATGAAGCCTATTTGACATGTTAAACACACCGTGAATTTGGCTTCGAAATGCGTGAAAATTACATTTTACTGAAAAACTACTATTTGACCAAGTTATCAACAAATACGATCTTAATGCATGTGCACATAGTATTACTTTCATAATTGTATTCTTTGTTCTTTTAGCACACTGAGCTCTCTCTCTCTGAGGGTATTGAACCTTTACATTGCATAGGGACACTTCGACATCATTAGTGAAATAAGATGTATGTAAATGCACATAACAAAATGAATGAGCATGTTATTATAAAACTAGTATTAACAACTTCTAGATGCCTAATATGCAATTAGAACATATTTATCATTGGCTTAATATGCATATAAGAATCTTGGATATCACGTAAGTTTAGTTTGACCTCCTCCGAATAAGTTTAGTGCCACCTCCTCCGAACAAGTTTAAAGCTACCTCCTCCGAATGAGTTAAATGCGACCAGAATGAAAAGGAAACTAGACTAAGCTTCGTCAAACGGCTAACCTACAAAGAAAGGAAAACAAAAGTTTCTCTTTAAAGATCGACCAGCCATTTCATTTAAGTGATAACCCAGTTATATTGTTACTTAAATTGTATTGCCTGATTGTATAGTTTCCCATTCTCACAATTACGAAACATTTAGCTATCCTCATCTATATAAAGGGAGTTCAATGTTTCAGTGAGGGATCTAGGACTTTTTCTGATCTTGTGAGGCTGAGAAATTTTTAGGAGAACTGTTTTAAAACTCTTGCTTCTTCTTTCTGAACAACACATTGTAATTTTGAGTTCTTGTAATTCTCCAGAAAATAGTAAAAAAAACAGTGGACGTAGGCTCATCTTTTTTGGGGCTGAACAACTATAAAATTCTTGTCTCTTTATTTGCTTTAGTTAATTAACCCATTTCACACACAAGCCACATCTTGCAATTTTTTCTAAATTTATTGTTGACAAAACCTCCGTCAACAATTGGCACTAGAAGGAGGGCTATTCAGGCAGAAAATTTTGTCCATTCCATTTCTTTCAAAAATGGAAAACTCCAGAAATACTACCAGAAACACCAGAACTAGCCAAAATCATCCCCAAAGTATCGCTACTACACAGGCAGATCCTGCTCAGGATCTGTCTGCCATGACCGCACCGAAAAATATTGTCCAGAGACAGGATTGCATGGAGGAAGTACTGGTGAACCTTTACCAAATTACAAGTCAGATTAATGACTCTCTACGGCGACTTGTTGAGGGACAGATGCTAACTCTACCATAGCACGAACGTCCTAGAGAATGTCCTGCTCAACAACCTAAGAGAGGAATTTAGATTCTGGAGATAGAGAACCGCGACCAACCTAAAGACCGGCAGGAGCGTTGAGGAGATTGCATCTCCAAGGGAAAAGGCAAGGTCGCAGACTTGCCTCTGGTATCTGGTACTGAAACTTCGAGCACTGATCGTGATTGTGGACAACCTTCTCAGAGAGCAACCGTCAATCGTGATTATCTTGAACATGAACAAAAACATCAATCAAGGAGTGTCTTTGAAAGAATCAGTAGGGAATCTTGACAGAATCCTATAGACCTGAGACAACATCTGGATCAGCGACATAGTCAGAAGCGATCCACCTCGCATCACAATGACCATAGTCGATTTCATCGCACTGTTTCATTGGAATCCCTAAGGTCGGAGCATACCATACCTAACCAACCTGCCTTATATCGTGACAACGATCAGAGGCCACTCCTACCACCAGTACGAGAGAATGTTCTCCCTCTGAACGTCGATGTTCATAATCTGAGGATTACTTTAAATGCACTTGCTGGTTGGGACGATGAGCTCATTGATGGGTATCATCAATCACTATTCAGCGAGGAGGTTCGAGTTGCCGCCTTATCTGCTGGATTTAAATTTCCCACCATAAACACTTTTGATGGGAAAACTGATCTGCAGGACCATATGGATCACTTCACCGACCTGATGGAACTTTATCGTGTTGATAATCTCGCACGTTGTAGGTGTTTTGCTGTAACTCTCACGGGAGCAACAAAGAAGTGGTTCCGAGGACTCAAGTCCGGCTCAATCTCATCCTGACAACAACTCCAGACTGCATTCTTGAGGCAATTCTAGGCTGCAAAGAATTTCACTGTTCCACTGGTCAGTCTGTCTGCTAGTTGGCAAGGTCCAGAGGAAACTCTATGATCTTACCTAAATCGCTTTACCTCAGAATTGGCAAAGGTCAACAATCGACCTGAAGGAGGAGTTCTAACTCTAATAATGGCTGGGGTGTGACCAGAAACTAAACTCTGGGAAGATTTACTTGAGCGAGAACGTAGAACCCTTGAAGACTTCTATAGAAGAGTTGGTCAACATCTAAGGATGAAATCTTTATGCAAAAACCTTCATGAGATGACAAAGGGGGGAGAAAAGCATACTGCCAAAGATGCGACCACAAACAACAACAATAATGATAAGTCGAACAAAAGGAGTAATGAACAATCGACTGAGAAGCAATGATGAACGTCTAATTGTGTATATTTATTATGGGATTAGATCATCATTATACACTTAGAGTTTCATTAAATTCCATAATTTAAAGCACTTTTGTAGACATAGGCATAAAAGCAAGAATTACCTCTAATTTGTGCTAAATATTTGTTTCTACGCAGGTTTTGTAAAATAGGTACAGATTCTAAACTACATGGTATTTTGATCCAATTCTTGAACTCATGGATTTTATACTCAATTATTCACTAATTCCAATTCACAAGATCTGCCCAGATTATTTTGAATTGGGTCTCAAATGGACAACATTATAAATTGGACTGCACTCACGTTCAGCCCGACACTCTTTATTTATTGGCCCATTCTGACCTCATTACAATCTCAAATGGAGTGATTCTTGATGCTATGGACACGAAACAAAATTATCTAGATGATTTGTTCTATTCGAAAATTCAAAAGAAGCCGAAATCTGGCTAAAAATATCGGATCTTTCCACATGATAAGATCAGCAACTGATTTTGACTTTGCAGAACCTAACTTCACCAATTTTGCTATAAGTCAAGAAATACATCTCCAATGGATGAAATTTTGGTGGAATACGACTTCTAAGAGATAAAGCTTCAAGTTTTCTTCTTTGATCAAGACATTTCTCGTCCAAATTCATGAAGTTTCAGATACATCTTTGAGAGAGACTGAATCTGCCAAAACAAGTTGCCAACTTGCTCTTATCCTTAGTTTACAAATTTGACTTTGTATCTCTAAATTTTCCTATAAATAGATGCTTAAGCTAGGCTTAGGAGGAATCTTGGTTTTGTAAACTAGATTACTCTCTTTTATTCTCCTCTTGTTATTCATGATATTTTAATCTTGCTTTGCCTTCAAAGTAGTAAGAGTTTTATGTTTATAGTTATGTTCATATTGTTTTCATACTTGTTATTCTTCTTCATTATGTTTACTTAATCTTGCATGTTGCTAAGGTGAAAGGGTGAATCTCTTGGGGGAAAGATAGGTATAATCTAATTTCTAGGTAGACTTCATTGTTTATATCCTTTAATCATTGTTATATATGTGCTATTTAATTTTCTTAATCAATCTTAATACCCTCCTTGTTAAGTGGTGGGTTTTGATTTATTGTAGTCAACCTTTGGCACAACAAATACTTAATTCCTTTTGTACCGGTTGTGCTAGGAAGGAATTTTGATTTGTTGTAGACATAAGGCAGCACAATGAATGCTTGATCACATTTGCAAGTGTTGGCGTTATCAAAGAAGGTAATTAAGAAAACTAATCTAATCACATTAATAACTAATAATGAACCTTTAATGATTAATCTTCCAATTAGAACCTCCATTGTATGTGGATTCCAATTGAGTGATAAAAGATCTTAGGTTATACTTATTTGATGTACCCAAGAGTAGATCCCCTAATCTTAGCAACTGTTTAATTTTGCAACTTTATATCGTTATATTTTTGTCATTTTTTTTTATATTGTCATAATCATCCTATAACATAATTTCTTCTATCATCTTTATTCCTATAATATATGTGTTATGGTCTTTTATTATTCACTAACCTTCCTGTGGATCGACCTCGGTCTTACCGAGTAATTTATTACTTTGACACTCCTGCACTTGGGAAAAGACTTCATTAATTTGAATCAGTCAAGCAGCCCAAACTAAAAAATATGAGATTTCAACAACTCCCATGAGGTTCAATAATTATACCAAATCGAACGCACCCATAGATCATATCTATGCGGTCACAAACCAATACGAGCGCTATTGTCAACCGGAATCGATGAAAAGAGATAGAGTAAGGCGCAACTCCAACAAGTTTTGTCGGTATCACAATAACATTGGATATGATACCAATAACTGCTTTGCCCTAAAAGATGAGATCGAAAGATTGATTAAAGAAGGGTGGCTACGGCAGTACTCTAAAAAGAATAATGAAACGTGAGAAGAAAACCGATAACGATCTCTAGAAATTCAGCGCGAGGTGCAAACTATTTTCGGAGGACCGCACGTTGGTAGAGATTCTAAGAGAGCGCAGTATAGGTATGCACAAGAAGCTCGGCAATAGCCATTGACTAACGTCATGCACCTCGAATAGCGACCACGAAAGCTTCAGCGAGTACCGGATATAGATATTACCTTCACAGACCTAGACGCGAGGGAGGTCCATTATCCACATAATGATGCGTTGGTCATAAAGATCAATTGTGGAAGCACGCAATTATGGCAAGTATTGGTCGATAACAGAAGTACTGTTGACATCCTGTATTACAACGCCTTCAAGAAGATAGGGTTGAATGAAAGCTACTTGAAACCCGCTATCACCCTACTATATGGATTCACTGGTAACAGTATAATGCCTATGGGCATGATTGAGTTAATGGTCAATGTTGGAACCTACCCTAGGGTTTCAAAGGTAATAACCCAGTTCTTGATTATAGATTGCCCTTCTGCATTCAATGCTGTACTGGGAAGACCAATACTGAGGGAACTTCAAGTAGTAACATTGATCTATCATCTTGCTATGAAATTCCCGACTCAACAAGGAATAGGCGAGGTGCGTGGCAACCAATATGATGCGAGGACTTATTATAACAACTCCTTAAAGCTCGCAGCAAAGGATGCGATGGTCCAAAGAGAAGCCTCAGGCGAAATGTCAGTCAAAGCATCAGGCAAAATATCAATCGAAACGACAAGCGAAGACCTAGACCTCGAGAAATCGATGGAGGTAAAAACTTGACCTATTGAAGACTTGGAGGATTTGCTATTTGACAGGTCCTCCAAGATTTTAAAAGCTAGTGCAAAGCTTCAAGAACCTGTGCGAGCTTCATTGGTCGCTTTTCTAAAATCTAACCTGGATATCTTTGCATGGCAACAATCGGATATGGTGGGGATTGATCCGAATATCAAGTCACCGCCTCAATATAAATACGGCAATCTACCTATGAGCAAGATCAAAGTAGTGCGCTGACGAGGATTGAGCTCGATCTTTTAGAAGAAAGGCGTGAGTAGTCTCAGCTTTGGATCGCATCATATCAACAGCGCACTGCTCGATATTATAACCCTAAAGTCAGATGAAGAGGATTTGAAGTTGGTGACCTTGTTCTTAGGCAAGACCTTGTTCTTCTGGACCCTCGTAGGAATGACCGTATATTACTACAGCCATCATTCGACCTAGGACATATAAGTTAGCTCACACTAACGGATAAAAGATCGAGCATGCCTGGAATGTAGGACAACTTCGTTGCTATTATCAGTAAATTTTCATGTATATCTTCATGTTATTCGTCATTCATCAATAAAGATATCTACTCATTCGTCATTGGTTGATCGTCATTCGTTGTTCGTCATTCGTTGATTGTTATTCGTTGATCGTCATTCATTGATTGTCAACCGTTGATCGTCATTCGTCATCATCAATAAGGGTGTCTCCTCATCGATCATTTGATTTGGTACCTTTTATAGTTTTATGGCAGTCTTCGAACACCATAAGACTCGGGGGGCAGTGGGATCAAAATATTATCTCCTACTTGCTTCCTAAGAGACTATAAAAAATGTCCATTTAGAGGCGTCTGAATTTTAGATCGTTGAAATATCTAAAAATTCCTTAAAATCTGAGGATTTTCTCCTCGCTTCATGCCTTAGCATGTCGTATTACGCAATTTCCCTCCTCGAATAACAGAGTAACTAAGCAAAATGTTCATTGTTCGATGTGATATATTGCTATGTTTATATTTTGCCATGGAACTTATGAAAAACAGTATTGAGTTTGCATCACTCATACTTGTTGTTTTCTCAAGCGACCTAACCTATCCTAACGTAACCATTTTAAGTGTGTTGGATTCAAATCGCAATAGTGTACCGATCAGTCACTTAGTGATTGACTACTTGGTTAAATTAATTATCTTCTATATTACGACTTAGTGTGTTGATTGTTTTACAAGAATAAATGTCTAATAAGAAAAGAATTCATTTATTGATAAAAGCTCGCAACTATATGCAAGCAAAGAAATACAAATAAGAGGGGACAAAGCCCGTATTGTTCTGAAGTAAAAAAATTAATAACATTACTTTTGTGCAGACGTGCTTGCCCCACCATCTCCAGTCTTAGTAGCTTTATCATTCCTCCAAATATGGACAAGCTCGACTACGTCTTCGCCGAGGATGGAAAAGTCGAAGTCTGGATGCTCGCAGAAGATGTTGTATATGATGGTCAACGAGGCGATGTCACTGGCTTTGTCTTCGAGCTCCTTGACTTCAGTAGCCTTGAACTCTTCAACAGCCTTGTGAGCCGCCTCTGTTGTTGCCTCCTTCATGCGATCTGGATGCTCGGAGATAGTCTTTTCAAGATCTTTAATTTTTTCCTCGAGCTTCTCCTTTTCGAACTTCTCTTTGGCCAGACCTTCGAGCAGCTGCTGCCTCTCTAAATCGAAGGCTTTTTTCTCCTCCTTGCGAGTCTTCTCCGAGTCCTCGAATGCTTGAGTTATCTCGTCGACTTTTTTGGCCTTCTCCAAACACTCGAGGACTGGGTCATGCATCAAGGTAGCAGCTGCAGCAGTCTGAAAATATAACACATCAATACCAGAAAAATGCATTAAAAAAAAAGGGGAAGATACTTACATTCGCCAATATCCTCATCGCAGAACCAAAGGCAACCTTGGCAGATCGTCGCTTCATCCTCTCCCAGCCCTCTTCAGAAGTGAAGTGATCAATAAAGGCTGCGCTCATACCAGCCTTCTCTGGTAATTGATTAAGGAGTGCGAAGAGCTCGTCGTCCTTATCAACTTGGTTTGGTTCCGAAGAAGTGGCAGTCTCCTTGGATGGTTCGGGATGGCTCATTGTTTGAGACTGTGGGGGAGGTGAGCTTGTCGAGATATCCTCGAATGCGACTTTTCATTTTTTGGAAGTGTCGACCTTCTCTTTCCCTTTCGATGATAATGGAGGTGTGCTCTCGAGCGTCTTGGACTTGTGGTGCTTGCAGTCCGTTACCAATAGCCATTTCTGTACAGATGTGTCAGCAAGCGAGGTGACATAATACGATGATGATGAAAATATGAATATATATATATATATATAATTACCCTCTTGCTATTGAGAAGCTGGTGGTGATGCTGTTTCTAGAGATGATGGTTCCGAAGTTGAAGGGTTGGCGGTGCTTTTCGTTTCTTAGGTTTGGAAGATGAGGCACTCTTTTCTCTCTGCTTCCTCAGCTTCTTTTTCTTCGAGCTCAAAGGTCTGGAGGAACGGATGGTGGGGTCAGGGAATGCAGCTCCCTTTAGAAGCAAACCGCAAGCGACCAAGTTCTTGGAAGTCCCAAGTTTCTTCCAATCGAATTCTTCAATCGAAAGGTCATTAATTCTGTACACCCTTGCGAGCTGTTCCCTGGAAAGTCCGGGTCATTCCCTATTGTCTCCGATGACATACGAGTGCGATCAAAATAAATATGATTATACAAAAAAGGTGATAAATTAAAAAGCTACCTACCAGGATTCTGAAAGAAGCCGTTATCTGCATAGTCAAAGTGGAAAAATGGATTTTTCCATTTTCCCATATTGTTGCGAACCCTGTAGATAGTTTTTATTGCTTGGTTCGACCACTTGCTAGCATAAAAGAAGCCAAAATCTGACGGGTTTGATTTCACTTGGTAAAACCAAGCGAACTCTTCAGGTATAGGGGTTTCTAAGCCTAGTTTATGGTATAATATGTACATACCTACCATGTATCTATAAGTATTTGGAGTTAGTTGAAAAGGAACAACTCCATAATAGTCGATGATAGATTTTATGTAAGGATGAAGTGGGAAGTGGACCCCGCATTTGAGAACTGCTTCAGAGAATGAAGCAATTCCGCGAGGTGGTGTATGTGGTCGATTGAACTCCATGGGAAGACGAAGGGGGATGGCGATCTTATAGTTGTGCAAGATCTTGATGAGTCTATTCGTGGTGTAGCTCGTTCTTATATTGGTACATGACCAGTCTCCCTCTAC
Organism: Parasponia andersonii; assembly: GCA_002914805.1. Classification (NCBI taxonomy): domain Eukaryota; kingdom Viridiplantae; phylum Streptophyta; class Magnoliopsida; order Rosales; family Cannabaceae; genus Trema; species Trema andersonii. Next base: position 480,588 of record JXTB01000177.1, on the reverse strand, counting down.
ATATTGATAACCCGTTGCGAATGCAGGGGTATCTCTGATATGTCGGGGCCATTGGTCTTGAGGAAGGTCGCCTATGCGAGGACTACTTTGCCTGACCTTGGTGATCTCAACTTCGGGTTCTGGCTCAAGATAATCTTCGAGGTTTATGGAGCTAACACTGGCATTGGAAGATTCTCCTGAGAATATATTTCCTTCCCTAAAATCCTCACTACTAGACGTCTAAAAAGAAATATGGATGGATTTAGTCCTATACTAGCATCAGGGATCTTAGTTTTATGCGAGCAGTTTTGGGGTCTCATCCTAGGATTGCATCAAAAAGCTACTCATCAAATTTTTTCTAATCGATCTACGGATTCATAAAAATCGTTCGACTAGTTCGTTAAAAAAGAAAATAAAAACTCTTTCACGAGTTCAGAAGAATTTATAAACCAATGAAAGGGATCTAAAAATTTCCATTTTTACAGTCCATCTGAATATAGGATGGGTTTATTCAGAATATTTAGCCTCTGGTATTTAAGTTCTACGAATTGTTCCTATTTTCTATTCTAAGATCTGTAAATAACAGTTCTGGAAAAATCGAAGAACAAGAGAGAGGATATATACTAACCTTTCTTCGAAGAAGGAAGGATCAAGATAACGTTCGAAGGATTCTGATGATAACTTCGTCGGAGAACAGGACAAATTTGTGCGAGCTGGGAAACAGAACGACGTCGGAAGGATTTCTCTGTGAATACTTCGGGTTTAGAGAGAAATAGCAGACAATAGGTTTTTTGAAGAGGAGGCGGATTAGTTTTCGATAAATTATACCTCGAGCGTCGTCAAATCACAGCCGTAGATCAAGGTGTTTAATTTTCAGATCCAAAGGCCGAAGTTCATGCGGGATTTGATTTTTCCGAAATTAAATCGGTATCTTTTCAAAATTTGAAGCGATTCAATTTAAGACAACAGCTGGCATCATCGCTATCATTAAGTCTCCTCGAGTTTTGCTATTCTTCTTAGAAAAGGTGACACGTGGTTTTATCTGTTAGAAAAAGGTGCGCGTGATCTTGAAAATGTGAGATTTGAGATGTGGCGATACTTCGACTCTTCAAGGGTCTCAAGCCTAAGTCATGATGTCGCATTTTTTAGGCTCGCACTTATAGAAGAAGAAAGCTTCATTTTGTCCTAAAGAACTAATGGAGCTAGGGGGCAATTGTTGTGCGGTCTAAAATCTTATGTCAGGTCGCATGAGTAAGATTAAGTGCGACCTCTTCCGAAAGTGTTACGTGCGACCTCCACCGCATAAGTTTAGTGCGACCTCCTCCGAATAAGTTTAGTACGACCTCCACCGAACAAGTTTAAAGCGACCTCCTCCGAACGAGTTAAGTGCGACCAAAATGAAAAGGAAATTAGACTAAGTTTCGTCAAATGGGTAACCTACAAAGAAAGGAAAACAAAAGTTTCTCTTTAAAGATTAACCAGTCATCTCATTTAAGTAATTACCCAGTTATATTGTTACTCAAATTGTATTGCGTGATTATATAGTTACCCATTCCCACAATTGGGAAACATTGAGCTATCCTCACCTATATAAAAGGAGTTCAATGTTTCAGTGAGGGATCTGGGACTTTTTCTGATCTTGGGAGGCTGAGGAATTTTTAGGAAAACTTTTTTAAAACTCTTGCTTCTTCTTTCTGGATAACACATTGTAATTTTGAGTTCTTCTAATTCTCCAGAAAATAGTAAAAAAAAAACAGTGGACGTAGGCTCATCTTTTTTGGGGCTGAACCACTATAAAATTCTTGTCTCTTTATTTGCTTTAGTTAATTAACTCTTTTCACACACAAACCACATCTTACAATTTTTTTTAAATTTATTATTGACAAAAACTCCATCAACAATAAATAAAGAGTCAACTTTTTATTCTTTAAGTTTTTTGGAGAATTAAATATAATCACTAACCTGAACTTTTCTCGTGTAGCACTAAGAGACCAAACTTTTTTATAATTATACACAATAATAATTCAGAAGATCTTAAGGGATTAGAGTCATATAGTACTTATTCGTCTAGCATCTACAAGAGGTATGAATTTAGTATATAATTCTAATATGTTGTTATCCGAATTATCAGGGCCTTTGCTTATATTTTCCGTTGCGTTATTTTTATTGAAAAGCTATTTTCATGAAAATTAAATTGTAAGAATACTACCGACCGCACCTTTTTATAGTCTTTCCAATGTACTTCTACCTCCTTAAATCTTACTCTATTTTATCTTCTTCTTTGTTAAAAATAAATAAATAAACAAATAAATTAGCAAACTATACTAAACTCCTATGATGAACCAAAATAAAAGTAAACTATATGATATTATCGATAAGCCAGCTAGCTAGCTTAAATTTCCACCATTAGTCACAAAGAGACGTTAATTTCTGTACTACGCAAAATTCGAAAAGATAAAACGCTTATCGTTTAAAAACATCTTATCAACATGATAAATGCCAGATATCAAAAAGAATTGATTGGTGATGATCAAGTTATATTGTTCAGTTCTCTGTTCATCAATTCCAACGAACATACCCGTGAGGACGAGTACGCAGTGGGGAGGATAATTGTATTGCTTAATCAATAGCTCCCTCATGTCCTTAATTAACGTCATTAACTATTCCTTTGAGCATGTATTTCCCCTTATGATTGTAAGTAACGCCGCATAGAACTGTTGAAAATAAACTTGTTTAAGCCTATAAGAAATATTTAAGCCCATCAACATGAGGCCCAATAAGTTGGAGTTAGTCCAAGTGCAAAACTCATAAAAGAAAAAGCCCAAGTCTAAATTAAAGAAACCTTTCACCTAGAATCTTCTAGTATTAGGTAGATATTAGCTTTTTACATTTGAATTATTTGATTATTATTAGAAGTGTGTAGAAGAAAATATGTGTGGTTTAAGGAATTTTGTAATTATTTATTTGTGTGGTTCTCATTATTTCTCATGTAGTATAAATACCTCTCCCTATTTGAGTTCTAAGCATCAAGTAAGAAGCAAAGCTTCTAAGAGTGAAGAGAAGAGAGAAAGAAGCATACCTTCTAGTGAGTGAGTGAGTGAGCTTGAAGAGTGAAGTTGAGAATTTTCTCTTATAAAAGTATTTGAGTGAATAATAAAGTTTGTTTTACTTTCCAACAAAGTGGTATCAGAGCAAGGTTGTGAGTTCTCTTGAAATTCTAAGTATGATCTGTGGTTGCAGCTTTGACTGATCTTCCACATAAGAAAAGAATTCTTGAGATTGAGAGTATTAGCTATTTGTTCCAAACATACTACTATTACATATCAAATCGAAGAGCTCGACGAGACGAATACACTACCACAAGAATCAGTCTAATCGGAGTCTAAACATGTCCAAATGAGTCATCGGAACTTTGCTGCCACAAACTGAGTCAACTCACTGAGTTGAGCCGAGTTAGAGTCGTTTGACCGAGCCATTAGAGCTGTTGACCAAGCCATCAGAGCCGAGCCGTCAGAGCTGTTGATCAAGCCATCAGAGCCGTTTGACCGTGCCGTTGACTAAGCCGTCAGAGCCGTTGATCGTTGACCGAGCGTTGACTTTGATCGTTGACTTTGACCAAGTCGATATACAAGTCAATCTTAAAGTTTTTCGGCATTTTAGATCTATCTNTAAAAGTATTTGAGTGAATAATAAAGTTTGTTTTACTTTCCAACAAAGTGGTATCAGAGCAAGGTTGTGAGTTCTCTTGAAATTCTAAGTATGATCTGTGGTTGCAGCTTTGACTGATCTTCCACATAAGAAAAGAATTCTTGAGATTGAGAGTATTAGCTATTTGTTCCAAACATACTACTATTACATATCAAATCGAAGAGCTCGACGAGACGAATACACTACCACAAGAATCAGTCTAATCGGAGTCTAAACATGTCCAAATGAGTCATCGGAACTTTGCTGCCACAAACTGAGTCAACTCACTGAGTTGAGCCGAGTCAGAGTCGTTTGACCGAGCCATTAGAGCTGTTGACCAAGCCATCAGAGCCGAGCCGTCAGAGCTGTTGATCAAGCCATCAGAGCCGTTTGACCGTGCCGTTGACTAAGCCGTCAGAGCCGTTGATCGTTGACCGAGCGTTGACTTTGATCGTTGACTTTGACCAAGTCGATATACAAGTCAATCTTAAAGTTTTTCGGCATTTTAGATCTATCTGTGTAGTCGAAATTTCCAAAAACTCACTCCGTTAAGAGTTATTGCTACCGACAATTTAGCATCTCATCAAGTCCCACCACTTTAAGGTAATAACTTTGATAATTGGACTATCAAAATGAAAGTCCTCATTGGAGCACATGATGTTTGGGAAGTAGTAGAGAAAGGCAATGAAGAGCTAAGAGATGAGGCAACACTATCTTCAACACAGAAGGATAGTTTAAAAGATTCAAGAGAAAGAGACAAAAAAGCTCTCTTCCTCATCTACCAAGCCTTAGATGACGACGGGTTTGAGAAAATCTCAAGTGCAACCTCCGCTAAGGAAGTATGGGAGAAATTTCAAATTTCATACAAGGAAGAAGAAAAGGTCAAAAAGGTCCGCCTTCAAACTCTAAGAGGAGAGTTTGATTTATTACATATGATAGAGACTGAGTCAGTTTCTGACTACTTTTCCAGAGTTCTAACCATTTCCAATCAAATGAAGAGAAATGGTGAGAAACTTGAAAATTTTACGATTATGGAAAAGATTCTTTGATCGTTAGACCCAAAGTTTGAGAATATTGTTATTGTCATCGAAGAAACTAAAGATTTGGTAGCCATCTTGGGTTTTTTACAAGCTCACGAGGAAAAGAAAAATAAGAAGCCAAATTTGAAGGAGCAGCTTCTGAAGACATAAATTACAGAGAAAGAAGATAGCCAATGTAGCAAATGAAGTCAACGTGATCGTGGTAGAGGATAAGCCTGAGGACAAGGACGTGGCATAAGTCGAGGTCGTGTACGAGGTTGGAATTCCAACAATCACAATTATTATATCAACAATTTCGAAAGAGGAGAAAGCTCTACAAGAGGTCGTGGTAGAGGTCGAATGAACTCAAGGCTTGAGAAGTCTCAAGTTGAATATTTCAATTGTCACAAGTTTAGATATTATGCTAGAGAGTGTAGAGTACCCAATAGCATAATTGAAGAGAAAGTCAATTATGTTGAAGAAAAAATGGAAGAAAATGGCACCGTACTACTAGCATATAAAGACAACAATGGAGGACAAGATAACACATGGTATCTTGATACCGGTGCTAGCAATCGTATGTGTGGGCGTCGATCAATGTTTATAGAGCTTGATGCATCAATCAGTGGGAGTGTTTCTTTCGGTGATGATTCAAAAGTAGCGGTAAAAGGAAAAGGTAAAATTCTTATCTGCTTAAAAAATGGGGGGTATCAATTTATTTCAAATGTTTATTTTGTACCCACAATGAAAACAAACATCTTGAGTTTGGGACAACTCTTAAAGAAAGGCTATGATATTCACTTGAAAGAGTATAGTCTTTCTATAAGAGATAACAATATGAACTTGATTGCCAAGGTGCCTATGTCAAGAAAATAGAATTTTCTTATTGAACATTCAAAATGATATGGCAAAATGTCTGAAGGCATATTACCTCGGCATATAGGTCAAGCAAAAGGAAGAAGGCATCTTTATCTCCCAAGAAAACTATACAAAGGAGATCCTGAAGAAGTTTAATATGGATGATTGCAAGCCAATAAGTATACCAGTGGAGTGTGGAATAAAATTATTCAAAGATGATGAAGCAGAAAAGGTGGATCCAACACTTTTTAAGAGCCTTTTTGGATGCCTTAGGTACTTGACATGTACAAGGCCCGATATTCTCTATGCAACTGGACTAGTGAGTCGTTACATGGAAACTCCAACAACTACTCACTTCAAAGCTGCAAAGAGAATTCTCCGTTGAGAATTCTCCGTTACCTAAAAGGTACGATCAATCTTGGCTTGTTCTATTCAGTTTCTAATGATTACAAACTCGTTGGTTACAGTGATAGTGATTGGGCCGGAGATTCTAATGATCGAAAAAGCACAACTGGTTTTGTGGTTTTCATGGGAGAAACTACCTTCAACTGGGTATCTAAGAAACAACCGATTGTCACCCTTTCAACATGCGAAGCTGAGTATGTAGCTGCTACGTCATGTGTTAGTCATGCAATCTGGCTAAAAATATTGTTGAAAGAGTTAAACATGCCTCAAAAGGAGCCAACAAAGATTTGTATTGACAATAAGTCAGCAATAACTTTGGCTAAAAATCCAGTGTTTCATGACCGAAGTAAGCATATCGATACTCGCTATCATTACATAAGAGAAGGTGTTGCAAACAAAGAAGTACAATTGGAGTATGTGAGATCACATGATCAGATTGCTGATATTTTCTCCAAGCCACTCAAGTTTGAAGATTTTACAAGATTAAGAAATTTACTTTGTATTATAAAACAAGTTTAAGGGGGGATGTTGAAAATAAACTTGTTTAAGCCCATAAGAAATATTTAAGCCCATCAACATGAGGCCCAATAAGTTGGAGTTAGCCCAAGTGCAAAACTCATAAAAGAAAAAGCCCAAGTCCAAATTAAAGAAGCCTTCCACCTAGAATCTTCTAGTGTTAGGTAGATATTAGCTTTTTACATGTGAATTATTTGATTATTATTAGAAGTGTGTAGAAGAAAATATGTGTGGTTTAAGGATTTTTGTAATTATTTATTTGTGTGGTTCTTATTGTTTCTCATGTAGTATAAATACCCCTCTCCATTTGAGTTCTAAGCATCAAGTAAGAAGCAAAGCTTCTAAGAGTGAAGAGAAGAGAGAAAGAAGCATATCTTCTAGTGAGTGAGTGAGTGAGCTTGAAGAGTGAAGTTGAGAATTTTCTCTTGTAAAAGTATTTGAGTGAATAATAAAGTTTGTTTTACTTTCC
>JXTB01000177.1:461593-471718 GCA_002914805.1 Parasponia andersonii | reverse complement strand
AGTTTCTTAAGTCAATATTTTAATCACGTCAACTCGTACTCAAGCACAAATTTCGAAGCATTCTACTGCAAACTTTTCTTAGAGAGTAAAGGTTAATAATCTTAATGAATTAGCACCAAAACTTACTATGATTAGAGCATAAGACACAAATATTTTAAAACAAGTACTTAAATTTATATGCACATTTAACAGTAATGTAAAGAAAAGAATATTATGCTTCTTGTTATTATTGGCTCTTTATGTTATGCGAGAAATTGGGTGTTGTTTGAAAAATTCGAGATATCACAAATTAATTAATAACAATTATTAATTACATATAGATAAACTATTTATCTAGACAGAGTGTGCAGTAACAGAAATAATTTAATATCCAGTGTTTAAAAGAGGTGGAATTGGAGACCAATGGACCTGTAATTCAAACTCCAATAAATTATGACAATTAATTAAACTCTTTAATTAATTTGTCTAATTTATTAATTCCCGTATTACTCCACTAAAAATCTGGAATTGCACTCTTGAAATTATAGAATTAATTTACTCAGAAAACATCGAGTAGTCCATCGATTTAATCATTACATGTAGTTCAATCCTCCATCGACAATTCATAATTGGAGCTAAGTTATATTCCGTTTACCTCTCTAATTACATCTTTATCTGTGTGTACTATTAATTCTCTAATTAATTTATAATTCTATTATAAATTTAGTACTCAAACTGTTCAAGTCTTGAATCAATACACAAGAGAATCATCTTTCTAGCTTTCTAATGGAATGAATGGAATCCTTATCTGTAAGTTACATTCTCAGCTTCTTATCTCATCATGCTCTCAAGATACAAGTTTTCATTCTAATTAAAAAACAAACCTTTAACAAGCATGTCAAAGAACATAATGTTATAAATAGGAGTCTATAACTACTCAGGATTAAGATTGATCTGCATATGATCATCTAGTGATATTATTTGAATTCTCGACAGTTTACGGAATTTATATGAGATTCAAATCATGTCTGATCCAGTCCTATATAATCAAATTATATAAAGTACCTCCATTGTGATATCAACATATCAATAGTCCGGATAAGACTATTACATTCTCAATGTTAATGAACCGTACTAATAATATTTAATAAAAGATCTCAAACTTTAATTAATTATTACGGACTATATTTATTTTATTATCCATAAATTTAATCATAATGTATATAATATTTATATACTAAATTTATAGTCACATAAATAAATTAGGAATTTTCTGATATTTAAAGACATACCAATTATGCATAAATTCAAATAGAAAAATGTCATTTTATTAATTCAGCAAATATCCAAAATATACATACTATTAGGGCATAAACCCTAATAGTGATCCCTTTGTGTTAAACCCTAAAACCCTAACAGTGATCCCTTTGTGTTAAATTTCATCCAAGATTCACAGTTCCAGCAGCAATATGCTGAATTGTTCGCCGGCCAGAATCCCTGAGATTTGCATTTGCTGCATCTCACCTTTACGGTTTCCATTGGAAAATCAATTTCGTAGCAAGAAAAAGGAGTAAACTGAGCAAAGTGTTATTACGTGGGTACAGGTTAATCCTGCATGCGTTGGAAGAAAGCTATATGGTATTGAATGTAAAAAGAATAAAGTAATAAAAAGAAAAAGGAATAATAATAATAATAATAATAATAATAATAATAATAATAATAATAATAACAAATAAAATATGGAAAGGTTGTCAGGTGGGTTTTGGTTTGCTGGGAACATTTATGTTTTATTTTTGTTTTTTAAAGTGAAGTGAATGATAAATATGTTCATAAAATATTGTTTGAGTAATTTTTTTGCAATTTAATTCACTTTCTAAACAAAAACATAAAATTTGAATGTATACATTACAAGAGGAATTTACTTGAAATGACCCAAACTAGCACTTGAAAGTGATAAAAGACCTCCAATGCCACGTGATCAAGCCAAATGTTCTAAAATGTCATTTGTCATCTGACCCCAATAGACTATCATTATAATTCAAGTATATTGTAATCAAACGGGTCGAATGGTCATCTTCAACGTCCTATTATGGTCGCAGACGGATGACCATAGTCAAATTGTTGGTTCTTTTTTCCCGCAAAATTGACAAATCTTAGTTTATACGATCACAAAATTGACAAACCTACTTTATATAAAAATGCCAAGCTACTCCGATTTTCACGTAATAAACTGCTATTTACAATACAATAAGTAGAAACAATGTATAAAATTTTGTGCACATACATTTTTAAATACATTAAAGTTACATTATTTACATGCCAATCGAAGTAAAAGCTATGACAACAAGGCCACGTTGAAAATAAACTTATTTAAGCCTATAAGAAATATTTAAGCCCACCAACATGAGGTCCAATTAGTTGGAGTTAGCCTAAGTACAAAACTCATAAAAGAAAAAAGCCCAAATCCAAATTAAAGAAGCCCTCCACCTAGAATCTTCTAGTGTTAGTTAGATATTAGCTTTTTACATGTGAATTATTTGATTATTATTAGAAGTGTGTAGAAGAAAATATATGTGGTTTAAGGATTTTTGTAATTATTTATTTGTGTGGTTCTCATTGTTTCTCATGTAGTATAAATACCCCTTCTCATTTGAGTTCTAAGTATCAAGTAAGAAGCAAATCTTCTAAGAGTCAAGAGAAGAGAGAAAGAAGCATAGCTTCTAGTGAGTGAGTGAGCTTGAAGAGCGAAGTTGAGAATTTTCTCTTATAAAAGTATTTGAGTGAATAATAAAGTTTGTTTTACTTTCCAACAATGTAGTATCAGAGCAAGGTTGTGAGTTCTCTTGAAATTCTAAGTATGCTCTGTGGTTGCAGCTTTGACTGATCTTCCACATCAGAAAAGAATTCTTGAGATTGAGAATATTAGCTATTTGTTCCAAACATATTACATATCGAATCGAAGAGCTCGACGAGACAATCACACTGCCACAAGAATCAGCCCAATCGGAGTCCAAACGAGTCAGAACGAGTCGTCAGAAATTCACTACCACAAACTGAGTCAACTCACTGAGTTGAGCCGAGTTAGAGTCGTTTGACCGAGCCGTCAGAGCTGTTGGCCAAGCCATCAGAGTAGTTTGACCGCGCCCTCAGAGCCGTTGACCAACTGTTGACTGGCGTTGACCATTGATCCAGTGTTGACTTTGACCGTTGACTTTGACCAAGTCGATATACAAGTCAATCTTAAGGTTTTTTGGCATTCTTGGTCTATCTGTGTAGTCGAAATTTCTAAAAACTCACTCCGTTAAGAGTTATGGCTACCGGTAGTTTAGTATCTCTTCAAGTTCCACCACTTCAAGGTAATAACTTTGATAATTGGACTATCAAAATGAAAGTCCTCTTTGGAGTTACATGATGTTTGGGAAGTAGTAGAGAAAGGCTACGAAGAGCCAAGAGATGAGGCAACACTATCTTCAATACAGAAGGATAGTTTACAATATTCAAGAAAGAGAGACAAAAAAGCTCTCTTCCTCTTCTACCAGGCCCTAGATGACGATGGATTTGAGAAAATCTCAAGTGCAACCTCTGCTAAGAAAGCATAGGAGAAACTTCAAATTTTATACAAAGGAGAAGAAAATGTCAAAAAGGTCCGCCTTCAGACTCTAAGAGGAGAGTTTGATTTATTACACATGACAGAGACTGAGTCAGTTTCTGACTATTTTTCTAGAGTTTTAACCATTTCGAATCAAATGAAGTGAAACAGTGAGAAACTTGAAAATGTTACGATTATGGAAAAGATTCTTCCATCGTTAGACCCAAAGTTCGAGAATATTGTTACTTTCATCGAAGAAACTAAAGATTTGGGAGCCATGACAATAGAACAACTCTTGGGTTCTTTACAAGCTCACAAGGAAAAGAAAAAGAAGAAGCCAAATTTTAAGGAGCAGCTTCTCAAGACACAACTTATTGTAACACCCCCTGGTTTATTCATATTGTCATATACAGTCAAACTATGAAGCATTATTCTTTCTTAAAATTATCTTTTGTTTTGATAAAAAGGTGGGCAATTTTTTTTTGAACTTTCTAGAACTTTAGGACAAAAGCAACTGCATGGCATTTCTTGTTAAAAGTGTCTTTACAAAATGTATAATCAAAAGAGGTTTTCACCAGTCGATTTTGCCATCAGCAGTAATATTTACATTACACCAAAATATCTCAAAACAAAAAATGTCGCCCACAGGTCAAGCTCGTCTACATCTGTATGATCATGGCGACAAAAGGCAAGCCAGGCAACCAGCTAGTCAATACCAAAATATGCCTCTTCATTTGCATCACAAGACTAAAATGAGCTAAATCTCAGTAAGTAAAAACTATGCATGCTTATGAATGCTTTAAAATCTCATAAAGTTCCCATTGTACCCTTTTCTTTCTTAAACATGTGAGTCCATGCATTTTCCTTAAAAATTATTCTTAGTTGGGCCCCTTATCACATTGCTTGTCCCGTAAGTCGATAGGCCGTGATAACATTGGGCGGAAACTCTGGCCAAGAGTAAAAATAAGGTGCGACCGTTGTGTGAGGTTTTTGAAAACTCCTTCCCTCATCAAAGGGGCATCCCACACCGCGCTAATCTTGTACCGCTTCAACCAGACACATCATAAGATCCGCAAATCCCGTTTTAACAGGAGAGGCTGCCTCAACAGACTTACCTATTCTACTCTGACAGACTAACAATTGCCATTAAAACTTATCTTATAAAATTGGTACAATGGTACTCACTTTCAAATACTCTTATAATAAAAGTCTCCATTTGCATGCAAAACATGCCATGCACATGCCATTTCATAACTTTCAGGAATAAGTAAGTTTCACATAAATACATCTTCCATATAGTTCTTGTGATGTAGTTATAAGTCTTTACTTACCTCGTGTTTTGAATAGAAATTGATAGTGGAAAAGGTCAATATCCTCTAGAGATTGGTGTGCTAATTACCTGTCATAAATTACTATTGTTCAAGGTACACATTTTACAAAAGAATGTATCAAGATAATTGAACAAGACCGAAATCAGAACTTTTACCAATTTAGGAAACTTAATCTTACAATGACTCTGGAGTGTGTAAATCACTTATATGCTAATAACTAGCATTGAAAAACTGTTCAAAAGTGGTAAAATACGAATGCTAGTTCATTAGCACAAAATGATCCAAAATGGCTCATAATTTTTGTGAAAACTAGTCCAATTGCTTCTAAATGGTGCTATTTCATTTTAAAAATATTTTGACAGCACCTCTCCTACTTTTAGGACATTTCCATATGATTAAAATCATGGTTTTAAACCTGAAATAACAATTAACAATTCAATTACCACATATACACATCAAAGAGGATCACTTGGAATGGCATAAGCACACTTGAACTCTTTTTTCAGTTTAAACAAAATTTAAAATCATTTTTACACTTGTGTGTCATCACAACCAGCCACTAAATGAGTGTAAGAAATAATAGAATCAATAAAATATACAGTCCAAGTTTAAGAAATCAGATTACAAAAATAGAACTTAATCTACTACACATGAAAAAAAAAAAACTTAATTCCATAAATAGCAAACTTTGGGGCTTTAGATCTAACTCTAATCCTCCACTTAAATTTTATGATTCAAGCAATATATAAGGGTTCCTAAGACCATCATTCATTAAATAATAACTTAGGTTTAAGAGCTGAAATAAAGGAAATTCATTACGAATTCAAAATCCTACTTAAACCTTACCTTGACTAGTTTAGGTCTTTGCTAGACTTCTTGCCTTCTATCTCTACCAAACTGATTTCCAAGGCTTAGAAATAGATTTTTGAACTTAACAGGACCTGGAGAAATAAATATTTAAGTGGAAATAAGTAGAGAATTGAAATTATAGGGAAAGACCTAGAAAGAAGAATTAGTAGAACTACCTTGACTAGTTTTGATCTATCTTGCTTTCTAGAGCTCCAACTTGAGTTCTACCACTTGGAAACTCTTGGAGATGGTTAAGGGAAGTTGAAAGAAGTGTAAAAAGGTATTGGAGAGGCTCAGGTCATGGCTGGAGAGAAAGGGAAAGCAAATGACCAGATTTGGTCAAAAAATCAATACTTAAAGGCTAAGAATAACATAACTTAAATTCTAAGGGGTATTTTAGGTATTTTTCTCATGACCTTCCATGTGTCAAGCTCTAAAACATCCTTAGCATACTCACCACGTTGCTGGTCAATCCTATACATCCAAGTGTAGACCAAAATGGTGAAACCTAGCTTAGAAAGTGAAATCTAGTCATACTTTGACTTATGATCCTATATGGCCAATCTTATTCTAATTTGGTGGAACCTAGCCCCATAACCAATCATTAAGCATACAAATAAGTCAATTACACTCCAATTAACAATGTAAACTTAGTATTACTTTCATAATTATATTCTTTGTTCTTTTAGCACACCGAGCTCTCTCTCTCTGAGGGTATTGAACCTTTACACTGCATTGGGACACTTCGACAGTCATTAGTGTAATAATATGTATGTAAATGCACATAACATAATGAATGAGTATGTTGCTACAAAACTAGTATTAATGACTTCTAGATGCCTAATATATAATTAGAACATATTTATTATTGGCTTAATATGCATGTGAGAATCTTGGGCACCACACTTATAGAGAAAGAAGATAGCCAATGTAGCGAAAGAAGTTAACGTGGTCGTGGTAGAGGACAAGGACGTGGTACAAGTCGAGGTCATGGATGAGGTTGGAATTCCAACAACCAAAATTATCATATCAACAATTTTGAAAGAGGAGAAAGCTCTATAAGAGGTCATGGTAGAGGTCGAATTAACTCAAGGCCTGAGAAGTCTCAAGTTGAATGTTTCAATTGTCACAAGTTTGGACATTATGCTAGAGAGTGTAGAGTACCCAATAGCAGAATTGAAGAGAAAGTCAATTACGTTGAAGAAAAAAGGGAAGAAAATGGCACCGTGCTACTAGCATATAAAGACAACAATAGAGGACAAGACAACACATGGTATCTTGACACTGGTGCTAGCAATCATATGTATGGGCGTCGATCAATGTTTATAGAGATTGATGAATCAATCAATGGGAGTGTTTCTTTCGGTGATGATTCAAAAGTAGCGTTAAAAGGAAAAGGTAAAATTCTTATCCACTTAAAAAATGGGGGGCATCAATTTATTTCAAATGTTTATTTTGTACCCACAATGAAAACAAACATCTTGAGTTTGGGACAACTCTTAGAGAAAGGCTATGATATTCACTTGAAAGATTATAGTCTTTCTATAAGAGATAACAATATGAACTTGATTGCCAAGGTGCCTATGTCAAGAAATAGAATGTTCTTATTGAACATTCAAAATAATATGGCAAAATGTCTGAAAGCATGTTACAAGGATTCATCATGGCTATGGCATTTGAGATTCGGACATCTCAACTTTGGAGGACTAGAGCTACTGTCCAAGAAAGAAATGGTGAGAGGCTTGCCATGCATCAATCATTCTGATCAACTTTGTGAAGGATGCTTACTCGGGAAGCAATTCAGGAAAAACTTTCCAAAAGAGTCGAATTCAAGAGCCCAAAAGCCACTAGAGCTCATGCATATAGATGTGTGCGGTCCTATCAAACCAAATTCTTTCGGTAAGAGCAACTACTTTTTGCTCTTTATTGATGATTTCTCAAGAAATACTTGGGTTTATTTCTTGAAGCAAAAATCAGAAGTCGTTGAAGCATTCAAGAAGTTCAAGGCTACTATAGAGAAGGAAAGTGATCTTCAAATCAAAGCAATGAGATCTGATAGAGGAGGACAATTCACTTCAAAAGAATTCCAAGAACTCTGCGAAGCAAATGGAATTCGATGACCTTTAACCATTCCAAGATCCCCTCAACAAAATGGCGTGGCAGACAGGAAGAACCGGACCATCGTCAACATAGCTCGAAGCATGCTAAAAAATAAGAGATTACCCAAAGAGTTATGGGCATAAGCTGTTGCATGCGTAGTNTAAAAGGAAAAGGTAAAATTCTTATCCACTTAAAAAATGGGGGGCATCAATTTATTTCAAATGTTTATTTTGTACCCACAATGAAAACAAACATCTTGAGTTTGGGACAACTCTTAGAGAAAGGCTATGATATTCACTTGAAAGATTATAGTCTTTCTATAAGAGATAACAATATGAACTTGATTGCCAAGGTGCCTATGTCAAGAAATAGAATGTTCTTATTGAACATTTAAAATAATATGGCAAAATGTCTGAAAGCATGTTACAAGGATTCATCATGGCTATGGCATTTGAGATTCGGACATCTCAACTTTGGAGGACTAGAGCTACTGTCCAAGAAAGAAATGGTGAGAGGCTTGCCATGCATCAATCATTCTGATCAACTTTGTGAAGGATGCTTACTCGGGAAGCAATTCAGGAAAAACTTTCCAAAAGAGTCGAATTCAAGAGCCCAAAAGCCACTAGAGCTCATGCATATAGATGTGTGCGGTCCTATCAAACCAAATTCTTTCGGTAAGAGCAACTACTTTTTGCTCTTTATTGATGATTTCTCAAGAAATACTTGGGTTTATTTCTTGAAGCAAAAATCAGAAGTCGTTGAAGCATTCAAGAAGTTCAAGGCTACTATAGAGAAGGAAAGTGATCTTCAAATCAAAGCAATGAGATCTGATAGAGGAGGACAATTCACTTCAAAAGAATTCCAAGAACTCTGCGAAGCAAATGGAATTCGATGACCTTTAACCATTCCAAGATCCCCTCAACAAAATGGCGTGGCAGACAGGAAGAACCGGACCATCGTCAACATAGCTCGAAGCATGCTAAAAAATAAGAGATTACCCAAAGAGTTATGGGCATAAGCTGTTGCATGCGTAGTTTACTTGTCCAATCGATCTCCAACAAGAAGTGTGTGGGGAAAGACACCACAAGAAGCATCGAGCGTAAGGAAGCCTAGGATCTCCCACTTGAGAGTCTTTAGAAGCATAGCCCATGTGCATGTGCCAGACGAACATAGAACCAAGCTTGATGATAAAAGCAAGAAGTTCATTTTCATCGACTACGACACCAACTCTAAAGGATATAAGTTATACAATCCTAACAATGGAAAAGTAATCATCAGTCGAGATGTAATATTTGATGAAGACGGTGAATGGGACTTTGGCTCTCAAACAAATTAATACGATTTCTTTCCACAATTTGAAGATATGGAAACACCAGTAGAGCAAGAAAGAGAAGTCTATCAAGAGGCTATTACTCCACCTTCCTCACCGACATCATCCACTCATGAAGACTCACCTCCATCTTTCTTAACTGAGAGGCATGAAGAACATACAAAAAGTCTTAAAGATCTATATGAGATGACTGATAGACTTGAAAACCTCACTCTATTTTGCCTATTTGCTGATTGTGAATCGGTGAACTTCCAAAAGACTATACAAGATGAAAAATGGAGGAATGCGATGGATGAAGAAGTCAAAGCCATAGAGAAGAATGACACTTGGGAACTATCCACTCTTCCTAAAGGTCATAAAGCTATTGGTGTAAAGTGGGTGTACAAGGTGAAGAAAAATGCCAATGGAAAGGTAGAAAGAGACAAAGCAAGGCTAGTCGTGAAAGGCTATATTCAAAGAGCCGGCATTGACTACGACGAGGTATTCACTCCTGTTGCATGATTGGAAACTATAAGACTAATTATTTCTCTTGCTACTCAAAACAAATGGAATATTCATCAGATGGATGTAAAGTCCGCATTTCTAAATGGAGTTCTTGAAGAAGAGGTTTATATCCAACAACCATTGGGTTATGAGATTAAAAGGTATAAAGATAAGATTTTGAAACTGAAGGAGGCTTTTTACAGTCTAAAGCAAGCACCAAGAGCATGGAATAGCCGAATTGACAAATATTTCCTAGAGAATGGATACATTAAGTGCCCTTATGAACATACTCTTTATGTTAAGACTAAAGATGGAGATATTTTGGTCGTATGCTTGTATGTGGATGATCTCATATTCACTAGAAGTAATCCAAGGATGTTTGACGAATTCAAGAGAGTAATGACACATGAGTTTGAAATGACAAACATTGGACTTATGGCATATTACCTCGACATAGAGGTCAA
>JXTB01000177.1:403765-461535 GCA_002914805.1 Parasponia andersonii | reverse complement strand
TCAGCAATAGCTTTGGCTAAAAATCCAGTGTTTCATGACCGAAGTAAGCATATCGATACTCGCTATCATTACATAAGAGAAGCTGTTGCAAACAAAAAAGTACAATTGGAGTATGTGAGATCACATGATCAGATTGCTGATATTTTCACTAAGCCACTCAAGTTTGAAGACTTTACAATATTAAAACATTTACTTGGTATTATAAAAAAAATTTAAGGGAGGGTGTTGAAAATAAACTTGTTTAAGCCCATAAGAAATATTTAAGCCCATCAACATGAGGCCCAATAAGTTGGAGTTAGCCCAAGTGTAAAACTCATAAAAGAAAAAAGTCCAAACCCAAATTAAAGAAGCCTTCCGCCTAGAATCTGCTAATGTTAGCTAGATATTAGCTTTTTACATGTGAATTATTTGATTATTATAAGAAGTGTGTAGAAGAAAATATGTGTGGTTTAAGGATTTTTGTAATTGTTTATTTGTGTGGTTCTCATTGTTTCTCATGTAGTATAAATACCCCTCCCCATTTGAGTTCTAAGCATCAAGTAAGAAGTAAAGCTTCTAAGAGTGAAGAGAAGAGAAAAAGAAGCATAACTTCTAGTGAGTGACTGAGTGAGCTTGAAGAGTGAAGTTGAAAATTTTCTCTTGTAAAAGTATTTGAGTGAATAATAAAGTTTGTTTTACTTTCCAATAGGTCATATTACTAGTCAGTAAAAACAATAGGGGGAAAAGAAATAGAAAATAATAAGATACAATAAGTAAAGAGTCCTATGATCTATGATTATATGTAGGGAAGAGTACTATAATCTACAATTATATGTTGGGCAACTAATTGATATATAAACTTATGAATTTTATTAATAAACATGGCCTAATAAGTGGTCAAAAGCTAGGTGATCATGGTCGCAATTTCCTGCACTGATCGACCCCTTCTTCAATATTTCTAGCAGCAATTTTTTTGTCTTGTACAAATATAATTTTATTAAATTTTTTGTACAAATTACTAGAGGCCTATTTGGCATTGTTGTTAGTTGGTGGCCTTTGGTTGCCTAAGCCTAAAAACAGAATGTTTGTTTCAGTGAAATATCAGAGTTTTTAGTCTCTACTATGGTTTCTTTAGGAAAAGCTCCAAAGAAAATATGGAATTGTTATTTGTTAGATTTTAGTGAACATATATATTCTCAAATTAACCTAGTTTAAGTAAATGAAAAAAAATTACTATTATGGTCCTAAAATTAAAAGTTTTAAATATATTATCTAAGTAGTATACCAAAAATTACTTTGACTTTTGTTCTTTGACTTTTGTTCTTCTGCTCCATAAAAGTAGAAGTAAAGTTATCTTAAATAGGACCTACTTCTTTCTTCAATCTGTTAAAGTTATGCAATAATTCTTCTTTTAGGTCTTTAAATAAGAAAAGAGTTAACCATGAAAAAAAAAATACCATATGTTGACGAAGGTTTTGTCAACAATAAATTTAGGAAAATTGCAAGATGTGGCTTGTGTGTGAAAAGGGTTAATTAACTAAAACAAACAAAGAGACAAGAATTTTATAGTGGCTCAGCCCCAAAAAAGATGAGCCTACATCCCCTGTTTTTTACTATTTTCTAGAGAATTATAAGAACTTAAAATTACAATCTGTTGTTCGGAAAGAAGAAGCAACAATCTAAAAGATTCTCCTAAAAATTCCCCAAAAAATCCCCAATTGAAACATTGAACTCCCTTTATATAGGTGAGGATAGCTCAATGTTTCCCAATTATGAGAATGGGTAACTGTATAATCAGGCAATACAATTTGAGTAACAATATAACTGGGTAATCACTTAAATGAGATGACTGGTCGATCTTTAAAGAGAAACTTTTGTTTCTCTTTCTTTGTAAGTTACCCGTTTGACGAAGCTTAGTCTAGTTTCCTTTTCATTCTGGTCACACTTAACTCGTTCGGAGGAGGTCGCACTAAACTTATACGGTGGAGGTAACACGTAACTCTTTCGGAAGAGATCGCACTAACTTATGTGGTGGAAGTCGCACGTAACTCTTTCAGAAGAGGTCGCACTTAATCTTTCTCATGCGGCCTGACACTCACTTGGTCAACTTTTCCCTTTATGATATTGACCAACATATAGGATTTTAGACCGCACAACAATTGCCCCACAGCTCCATTAGTTTTTTAGGACAAAATGGAGCTTCCTTCTACTATAAGTGCGAGCTTAAAAAATGCGACGTCATGACCTAGAGACCTTTGGAGAGTTGAAGAGTCACCAGATCTCAAATCTCACCTTTTCAAGATCAGGCACACCTTTTTCTGGCAGATGAAACCACGTGTCACCTTTTTTAAGAAGAATAGCAAAACTCGAGGAGATTTTTTTCTTCTTTTTTCTTGTTAAATAGACATAATGATAGCGATGATGCCAGCTGTCATCTTAAATCGAATCGTTTCAAATTTTGAAAAGATACCGATTTAATTTCAGAAAAACCAAATCTCGTGTGAACTTCGGCCTTTGGATATGATAATTAAATACCTTGATCTACGGTTGTGATTTGATGACACTCAAGGTATATATATCGAAAACTAATCTACCTCCTCAAAAAACCTATCGTCTGCTATTTCTCTCGAAACCCAAAGTATTCAGAGCAATCCTTCCGGCATCGTTCTGTTTCTCAGCTCGCACAACTTTGTCATATTCTTTGACGAAGTTATCATCACTCGAAGAAAGGTTAGTATATATCCTCTCTCTCTTGTTCTCTGATTTTTCCAGAACTCTTATGTACAGATCCTAGAATAGAAAATAGGAACAAACCGTAGAACCTAAATACCATAGAGGCTAAATATTCTGAACATAAACCCATCACGTATTCAAATGGACTGTAAAATGGAAATTTTTAGATCCCCTTCGTTGGTTTATAGATTCTTCTTTTAGATGACTGACAGAGATGAACTCGTGAAAGAGTTTTTATTTTCTTTTTTAACGAACTGCTCGAACAATTTTTATGAATCCGTAGATCGATTAGAAAAAATTCGATGAGTAGCTTGTTGATGCAATCCTAGGATGAGACCCCAAAATTGCTCGACTAAAACTAAGATCCCTGATGCTCGCATAGAACTAAATCCATCTATATTTCTTTTCAGATATCTAGTAGTGAAGATTTTAGGGAAAGGAATACATTCTTAGGAGAATCTTCCAATACCAGTGTTAGCTCCATAAACCTCGAAGATTATCCTGAGCGAGAACCCGAAGTTGAGATAACCAGGGTCAGGCAAAGTAGTTCTCGCATAGGCGACCTACCTCAAGACCAATGGTCGTGGCATATTAGAGATGCCCCTGCATTCGTAACGGGTTACCAATATATAAAGGGAGACTGGTCATGTACTAACATAAGGACGAACTGCACCATGAACAGGCTCAGCAAAATCTTGCACAACTATAAGGTCGCCGTCCCCCTTCATCTCCCCATGGAGTTCAATCGACAACATACACCACCTCGTGGAATTGCTTCATTCTCTGAAGCAGTTCTCAAATGCGGGGTCCACCTTCTACTTCATCCTTATATGAAATCCATCGTCATCTGTTACGGAGTCGTTCCTTTTCAACTAACTCTAAACACTTATAGATACATGGTAGGTCTGTACATACTATACCATAAATTAGGCTGAGAAACCCCCACACCTGAAGAGTATACTTGGTTTTACCAAGTGAAATCAAACCGGTCAGATTTCGGCTTCTTTTATACGAGCAAGTGGTCGAACCAAGCAATTAAAATTATCTACGGGGTTCGCAACAACATAGGAAAATGGAAAAATCCATTTTTCCACTTTGACTATGCGAATAACGGCTTCTTTCAGAATCCTGGTAGGTAGCTTTTCAATTTATCGCTTTTCTGTATAATCATATTTATTCTGATCGCACTCGTATGTCATCGCAGACAACAGGGAACAGCCTGGACTTTCCAGAGAACAGCTCACAAGGGTGTATAGAATCAACGACCTTCCGATTGAGGAATTCGATTAGAAAAAGCTAGGGACTTCCAAGAACTTGGTCGCTTGCGGTTTGCTTCCAAAGGGAGCCGCGTTCCTTGATCCTGCCGTCCGTTCGACTAGACCCTCGAGCTCGAAGAAAAAGAAGCCGAGGAAGCAGACGGAAAAGGGTGTCTCGTCTTCCAAACCTAGGAAACAAAAAGCACCTGCCACCACCACAACTTCGGAACCATCATCTTCGGAAACAGCATCACTGCCAGCTTCTCAACAAGAAGAGGGTAATTATATAAATACATATATAAATTTTCATCATCAACATATTATATCACCTCGCTTGCTGAACATCTGTACAGAAATGGTTATTGGTAGCAGATTGCGAGCACCACCTTCCACTCTCGGGTCCATGGCAAAGTCCAAGATGCCAGAGAGCACACCTCCATTGACATCAAAAGGGAAAGAGAAGGTTTATACTTCCAAGAAATGAAAAGTCACCGTCGAGGATATCCTGACAAGCTCGCCTCCTCCACAGCCTCAAACTATGCACCATCCCGAACCATCCAAGGAGACTGCCATTTCTTCGGAACCAAACCAGGTTGATAAGGACGACAAGCTCTTCGCACTCCTTAATCAATTACCGGAGAAGGCTGGTATGAGCGTAGCCTTTATTGATCGCTTCACTTCCGAAGAGGGCTGGGAGAGGATGAAGCGACGATCTGCCAAGGTTGCCTTTGGTTCTGTGATGAGGATGTTGGCAAATGTAAGTATCTTCACTTTTTTTTTAAATGCATTTTTCTTGTATTAATGTGTTATATTTTCAAATAGCTGCAGCTACTGTCCTGATGCATGACTCAGTCCTCGAGTGTTTGGAGAAGGCCAAAAAAGTCGAGGAGATAACTCAAGCATTCGAAGACTCAGAGAAGGCTCGCGAGGAGGAGAAAAAAGCCTTCGATTTAGAGAGGCAGTAGCTACTCGAAGGTCTAGCCAAAGAGAAGTTCAAAAAGGAGAAGCTCGAGGAAAAAATTAAAGATCTTTAAAAGACTATCTCCGAGCATCCAGATCGCATGAAGGAGGTAACAACAGATGCGGCTCACAAGGCTGTTGAAGAGTTCAAGGCTACTGAAGTTAAGTAGCTCGAAGATAAAGCCAGTGACATTTCCTCGTCGACCATCATATACAACATCGTCTGCGAGCATCTGGACTTCGACTTTTCCATCCTCGATGAAGACGTGGTCGAGCTTGTCCATTGTTGGAGGGAATATGAAACTACCAAGACTGGAGATGGTGGGGCGAGCACGTCTGCACAATAATAATGTTTTTTTTTTTTACTTCAGAATAATACGGGCTTGGTCCCCTCTAATTTGTACTTCTTTGCTTGCATATAGGTGCAAGCTTTTATCAATGAATGAATGCTTTCCTTATTAGACATTTATTCCTGCAAAACTATCAACATACTAAGTCTATAATATAGAAGATAATTAATTTAACCAAGTAGTCAATCACTAAGTGACTGATTAGTACGCTATTGCGATTTGAATCCAACACACTTAAAATGGTTGTGTTAGGATAGGTTAGGTTGCTTAAGAAAACAGCAAGTATGAGTGATACAAACTCAATACTGTTTTTCAAAAGTTCCATGGCAAAATATAAATATAGCAATATATCACATTGAATAATGAATGTTTTGCTTAGTTACTTAGTTGTTCGAGGAGGGAAATTGTGTAATACGACATGCTAAGGCATGAAGCGAGGAGAAAATCCTAAGATTTTAAGGAATTTTAGATATTTCAACGATCTAAAATTCTGACCCCTCTAAATGGACGTTTCGTATAGTCCCTTAGGAAATAAGTAGGAGATAATATTCTGATCCCACTGCCCCCTGAGTCTTATGGTGTTCGAAGACTGCCATAAAACTATAAAAAGTACCAAACTGAATGATCGATGAGGAGAAACCCTTATTGATGATGACGAATGACGACAAATGAATGAAGATTACGAATGACGATTAACGAATGACGATCAATGAATGACGATTACGAGTGACGATTAACGAATTATAACTAACGAATGACGAATAAATAGATCTTTATTGATGAATGACGAAAACATGAAGATATACATGAAAATTTACTGATAATATCGACGAAGTTGTTCTGCATTCTAGGCATGCTCGATCTTTTGTCCGCCAGTGCGAGCTAACTTATATGTCCCATGTCGAATATTTGGCATCAATAACAAACGGTCCTTCCCAAAAGGGTCCAAATACTCTAGCACTGTGCTCTTTATTATTAGGTAGGACTTGCTGAAGAATAAGGTCACCAACTTCAAACCCTCTTCGTCTGACTTTAGAGTTATAATATCGAGCAGTGTGCTGTTGATATGATGCGACTCGAAGCTGAGACTGCTCGCGCCTTTCTTCTAAAAGATCAAGCTCAATCCTGATTAGTGTTTTGTTGCGATCTTGCTCATGGGTTGATCGGCGTAGAGAGCTCGCACCAATTTCAACTGAAATCATTGCTTCATATCCGTAAGCTAAAAAAAATGGACTCTCTCCGGTAATTGTTCGTTAAGTGGTGCGATAAGCCCATAACACTTCAGGGAGTACCTCTGGCCAAGCTCCTTTATGCTCTTCTAACTTTATCTTTATATTGTGTTTAAGTATTTTATTTATCGCTTCGACCTGTCCATTAGCTTGTGGATGAACAACAACAGAGAAATTCTTCTTGATGCCTAAGTTGTTGCAGAAGTTACAGAACTCGTCACAGTCAAATCGTTTCCCATTATCAGAAATTATGGTATGTGGTATTCCATAACGGCAGATTATAGATTTATAAACAAAATCTATCATCTTTTTTGTGGAAATGGTACTCAAAACTTCAGCTTCTGTCCACTTGGTGAAATAATCGACTGCGACCACTGCATACTTCAACCCACCTCATGCCAATGGAAGTATTCCGATAATATCAATTCCCTATACTGCAAATGGCCATGGACTGGTCATTGGAGTGAGAGGAACGGATGGAATTCTAGGAACAGTTGCAAATCATTGGCATTTGTTACACCTCCTAGTAAATTCCATTGTATCCTTCTTCATGGTAGGCCAAAAATACCCTTGTCTTAGAATCTTGTTCACAAGTGCCTGCCCCCCGGAATGATTTCCATATATTCCTTTGTGAATCTCCCTCATAATGTAGTTCGCTTTTTCTTCATCGACACATAAAAATAATGGCGCACTAAAACTCCTTCGATAAAACTTCTCGTCATAGATAACATAGTGAACCGCTTTCATTCGAAGTCGTTTTGTGTCGTCTTTGTTTTCGGGGAGATCGCCATTTTGTATATACTTCATTATAGGATCTACCCACGATGATATTTTATCAACCGTCATAGCTATTTGAGGCTCTGCTTCGATACTAGGTTTTGTAAGAAACTCGAAAGGGACCACTTTTAGTAATTCGGCATCTTTTGTTGAGGCGAGTTTGGCTAGGACATCTGCCTGAGTATTCTTAATGCAAGGAAGAAGTTGAATATTATAGGCAGTGAATGTCGAGAATAATCTTTGTACCTCCTACAAATAAGCCATCATTCTCCTTCCCTTTGCTTGATATTCACCATTTACTTGACAAACGACCAACTGAGAATCACTGTATACCTCAATTACTTCGACCTTCATTTCTTGTGTGAGCTTTAGCCCGGCTATTAGTGCTTCATATTCTGCCTTATTATTTGACGCTGGAAATTTGAAATGATGTGCACAATGAATAATGTGCCTTTCAGGACTGATTAGTACTAAGCCTGCACCAGCTCCATTCTCGTTCGACGATCCATCGACATAAAGCTTCCACAATCTGGATAAATCTATAGCAGGCTTTTCAATTACTTCTATGGGAAGATCGACATCATAGGTGAATTCCATAATGAAATCTGCAAGGGCTTGCCCTTTGATCATCGTGCGAGGTTGAAAATTGATGTCGAACTGACTCAACTCAACTGCCCACTTAAGTAGTCGCCCAGAAGCCTCAGGTTTTTGTAGAGAACTTTCATGGTGTGCACATGAAAATAAGGTCGAAGCTTCCTGGATGCAACAATGAGTGCTAATGCCAATTTCTCCATCTCTAGATATCTTGTTTTGGCATCGAGTAATCTTTTACTTACATAATACACTGGTCGCTGTATCTTTTCATATTCCCTAATTAACGCAGCACTTATCGCATATTTAGAAACAGCAAGGTATATAATTCTTCCCCCAGATTTGGCTTTGACAGGAATGGAGAAGAACCCAAGTATATTTTTAATTCTTGGAATGCCTGCTCGTTCTCCCATCCACTCGAACCTCTTTGAACCTTTCAATACTTCAAAGAATAGTTGGCACTTATCCGTCGACTTGGATACAAAATGACTCAATGCAGCCACTCTTCCTGCCAGGCTCTGTACATCTTTGGGTTTGCGAGGAGATTGCATATCAATCAGTACTTGTATCTTCTGTGGGTTAACTTCAATGCCTCGCTGATTGACAATAAAATCTAGAAACTTTCCAGATCCCACCCCGAATGCACACTTCTGAGGATTCAGCTTTATTTGATATTTTCGGAGAGTTTTGAACATCTCATCAAGATGTTTGATGTGATCTTCGGCTTTCTTTGACTTCACCAGCATATCATCAACATATACCTCTATTGTCTTGCCAATTTGTTTTACAAACATCATGTTGACAAGAGGCTAGTACGTTGCTCCTGCATTGATGAGTCCAAAAGGCATCTTTTTGTAACAGTATAATCCTCGATCAGAGATGAACGAGGTATGCTCCTCATCTAGTTCGTACATGGGGATTTGATTGTATCTAGAATATGCGTCCATGAAACTTAAGAGTTCATGCCTCGATGTCGCATCTACAAGCTGGTCGATTCTTGAAAGGGGAAAGCTGTCCTTCGGGCATACTTTGTTGAGATCTGTGAAATTGATGCATGTTCTCCATTTCCCATTAGGTTTCTTTACCAAAACCGGGTTTGCAAGCCAGTTCAGATAAAAAGATTCCCTGATAAATCCAATTTCGAGCAACGTTTTTACCTCTTCTTTTAGTACGACGTAGCGTTCTCGATTCATAGCTCTTCTTTTCTGCCATACGGGCTTCTTTGTTGGATCTAAGTTAAGACGGTGGCATATGATATTCGGATCGATCCCGACCATGTCCGAATTGCCATGCAAAGACATCCAAGTTAGATTCTAGAAAAGCGACCAATGAAGCTCACATAGGTTCTTGAAGCCTCGCTCCAATTTTTAAAATCTTGGAGGACCTGTCAAATAACAATCCTCCAAGTCTTCAATGGGTCCCGTTTTGACCTCTCCATCGATTTCTCGAGGGTTGAGATCTTCCCTTCTCATTTCGATTGACGTTTCGCCTGACGCTTCGACTGACGTTTCGACTGATGCTTCGACTGAAGCTTCGACTGACGTTTTGCCTGATGCTTCTCTTTGGACCATCATCGTACGAGGTGTCACATCCTTTGCTGCGAGCTTTAAGGAGTTGTTATAACAAGTCCTCGCATCATATTGGTTGCCACGCACCTCGCCTACTCCTTGTTGAGTCGGGAATTTCATAGCGAGATAATAGATCGATGTTACTACTTGAAGTTCTTTTAGTTTTGGTCTTCCCAGTACAGCATTAAATGCAGAGGGGCAATCTACAACCAAGAACTGGGTCATTACCATTGAAACCCCAGGGTAGGTTCCAACGTTGACCATTAACTCAGTCATGCCCATAGGCATTATGTTGTTACCAGTGAATCCGTAGAGTGGAGTGACGGCGGGCTTTAGGTCGCTTTCATTCAACCCCATTTTCTTGAAGGCATCGTAATATAGGATGTCAACAGTGCTTACATTGTCGACCAATACTCACCATAATTGCGTGCTTCCACAATTGATCTTTATGACCAACGCAACATTATGTGGATAATGGACTTCCCTCGCGTCTTGTTCCGTGAAGGTAATATCCAAATCCGGTACTCGCTGAAGCTTTCGTGGTCGCTGTTCGAGGTGCATGACGTTGGTCACCAGCTACTGTCAAGCTTCTCGTGCATACCTATCCTGCGCTCTCTTGGAATCTCCCCCAACATGCGGTCCTCCAAAAATGGTTAGTACTTCGCGCTGAATTTCTGGAGGTCGCTGTCGGTTTTCTTTTCGCCTTTCATTTTTCTATTTAGAGTATTGCCGCAGCCGCCCTTCCTTAATCAATCTTTCGATCTCATCTTTCAGAGCAAAGCAGTTATTGGTATTGTGTCCAATGTCATCGTGATACCGATAAAACTTGTTAGGGTAACGCCTCGCTCTATCTCTTTTCATTGGTTCCGGTTGACGAAACCACTCTTATTGGTTTGTGACCGCATAGATATGATCTATGGATGCATTCAATTCTATATAATTATTGAACCTCATGGAAGCTCTTGGAATCTCCTACTTTTTCTGTTTGGGCTACTTCTCAGTCGATTGTTCACTACTCCTTTTGTTCGACTTCTTATTATTATTGTTGTTGTTTGTTGTCAATCTTTGGCAGCATCCTTTCCTCTTCCCTTCGTCGTCTTAAGGTTTTCGCGTGAAGATTCCACCCTTAGATATCGACCAACTCTTTGATAGAAGTCTTCAAGGGCTCTTCATTCTCGCTCAAGTATATCTTCCCAGAGTTTAGTTTTTGGTCGCACCCAGCCATTATTAGAGTTAACACTCCTCCTTCAGGTGGGTTGTTGACCTTTGCTAATTCTGAGGTAAAGAAATTTAGGTAAGATCGTAGAGTTTCCTCTAGACCTTGCCGAATAGCAGACAGACTGACCGGTGAAACAGTGAAATTCTTCGCAGTCTGGAATTGGCTCAAGAATGCAGTCTGAGTTGTTGCCAGGACGAGATTAAGCCAGACTTGAGTCCTCAGAACCACTTCTTTACTGCTTCCGTGAGAGTTACAGCAAAACACCTGCAATGTACGAGATCATCAACACGATGAAGTTCCATCAGGTCGCTGAAATGATCCATATGGTCTTGCGGATCAGTTTTCCCATCAAAAGTGTTTATGGTGGGAAGTTTAAATCCAGCAGGTAAGGCGGTAGCTCGAACCTCTTCACTGAATGGCAATTGACAATACCCATCAGTGAGCTCATTGTCCCAACCAGCAAGTGCATCTAAAGCAATCCTCAGATTATGAACATCGACGTTCAAAGGGAGAACATTCTCTCTTACTGGTGGTAGGAGTGGCCTTTGATCGTTGTCACGATATAAGGTGGGTTGGTTTGATAGGGTGTGCTACGACCTTAGGGATTCCGATAAAACAGTGCGACGAGATTGGCTTTGGTCATTGTGATGCGATATGAATCGCTCCTGACTATGTCGCTGATCCAGATGTTGTCTCAGGTCTGTAGGATTCTGTCGAGATTCCCTACTAATCCTTTCAAAGACACTTCTCTTTTGACGTTTTTGCTCGTGTTCAAGATAATCATGATTGACGGTTGCTCTCCGGGAAGGTTGTCCACGATCACAATTAGTGCTTGAACTTTCAGTACTAGATACCAGAGACAAGTCTACGACCTTACCTTTTCCCTTAGAGATGCAATCTCCTCGACGCTCCTGCTGGGCTTTAGGTTGGTCGCGGTTCCCTATCTCCAAAATCTGAATTCCTCTCTCAGGTTGTTGAGTAGGACGTTCTCTGGGACGTTCGTGCTATGGTGGAGTTAGCATCTGTCCCTCAGCAAGTCGTCTTAGAGAGTCATTAATCTGACTTATAATTTGCTGAAGGTTCACCAGTGCTTCCTCCATGCGATCCTGTCTCTGGACAACATTTTCTGATGCGGTCAAGGCAGGCTGATCCTGAGCAGGATCTGCCTGTGCAGCAGTGGTGATTTGGGGATGATTTTGGCTAGTTCCGGTGTTTCTGGTAGTGTTTCTGGTGTTTGCCATTGTTGAACGAAGCGGAATGGACAAAATTTTCTATTGGAATAGCCCTCCTTCTAGCGCCAATTATTGACGGAGGTTTTGTCAACAATAAATTTAGGAAAATTGTAAAAAGTGGCTTGTGTGTGAAAAGGGTTAATTAACTAAAGCAAACAAAGAGACAAGAATTTTATTGTAGTTCAGCCCTAAAAAAGATGAGCTTACGTCCACTGTTTTTTACTATTTTCTAGAGAATTACAAGAACTCAAAATTACAATCTGTTGTTCTGAAAGAAGAAGCAAGAATCTAAAAGGTTCTCATAAAAATTCCCCGAAAAATCCCCAATCGAAACATTGAACTCCCTTTATATAGGTGAGGATAGCTCGATTCCAATTGTGAGAATGGGTAACGGTACAATCGGGCAATACAATTTGAGTAACAATATAACTAGGTAATCACTTAAATGAGATGACTGGTCGATCTTTAAAGAGAAACTTTTGTTTCTCTTTCTTTGTAGGTTACCCGTTTGACGAAGCTTAGTCTAGTTTCCTTTTCATTCTGGTCACACTTAACTCGTTCGGAGGAGGTCGCACTAAACTTATACGGTGGAGGTCACACGTAACTCTTTCGGAAGAGATCGCACTACTTATGTGGTGGAAGTCGCACGTAACTCTTTCGGAAGAGGTCACACTTAATCTTACTCATGCGGCCTGACACTCACTTGGTAAACTTTTCCCTTTATGGTATTGACCAACATATAGGATTTAAGACCGCACAACACTGTATCTGTCCATATTTTGTCTATTTTATGTTAATCAAAATAATATTTTTTGTAAATATTTTAACTTTTTGAAAACATGAATAACATAATCTGTGTTTGGATTTCTAACTTCTTGGAGAATAATTTGTCAAAATATGGGCAAGGATACAAAATTTTTTAATTTCAAAGCGTTAAACTATTTTTATGCAAAAACCAAAACTCAAGTTTTAAATTGTAGAAAAGTCAAACCTCAGCAAGTTTTTTTTTGGCAGTTATCCATAAGAAAATGCTAAACATGACAATTTTTGTATATTCAAAACATAAATGATGTTATTTTTAGATCATAATTAATGTAAAAAAAAAGTACATAAAATACTAATGAATTATATATTGTCGTGTTAGTCAAGATATTTTTCTTTTCTAGATACTTTGTCAAAATGTGAAGCATTGCATAGACAAGCAAATTAGGGTTGAAAATGAGTCACACTAAAAATACACATATCTTTATACGGGAATTTAGTTTGGGCGTCATTGTTTTTTTCTTAGACTCCATTGAGTAAATGATCGTTTCCCTTTTTGTATAGCTAAATTCTGTTTCGAAAAAAAGACCGGCCGTTATTAGGTTGTAGATAAATGGCTTTTTTCCCGTTTAATGACCATAGTTTTTAGGAAAATGACCATCTTTTAATAGGTGATAAATAAGTGTCCTTGTAATTTCCGTTGTATATTCCAAGTTTTGTACATAAAATATCCCTTTAATTTCCCTTTTTTGTGTTGGGAAATCCAGCTATTATCATGGTATATTCAATTATATACAACTTGTATCATATCAATTCTAGGTTCCTTTACTTATCTAATTCGAGGTTTTGTACTTTTCTTACGAAAATTTAGGTCGAAAAAATCAAAAATTGAAAAATTCTAGATAGGTTGAATTTTTTAAAAAATTTCGGATTGATTTAAAAAATTATTACTTTTTTGATGATATTATTTTTAATAAATATTTAGAAAAATATAATTTTTAAAATAATATTTTTTTGTACTCAAGATAAGCAGTTAGGTTATTTAGAGTAACCAATCTAATTACTTAAAGTAACCGGTGAATTTATACTATATAACTTGATCGGTTACTTCAAGTATATCATCAAATAATAAAAAGTAATATTTTTTAAAATACTTTTTAAAGTGATCTTTTTTTAATTAAAATCTGGAATTCGTCGAACAATATTTTGGGTACATAATTTTATTGTATGTCTAATTGAACCATTTGGTTATAAGTTTGTAGGTTTTGCTATATGTTTCAAAGGTTTTTTTAGGCAAAAATCAAAATTTTGGATTATAGTTTGCAAAATGGTCATTTTTTAAACATTATTATAAAATAGTCAAAGTATGAAATTTATTTATAAAATTTCGTTGTCATATTAGTATATCAAAACATATTGATTTATTCATTTTTTAAAAGTAAATAGATTTACCTTTTCAACAATTAATTCGCATTATAAAAAAAAATAGATCAGCTAAAAGGTCATTTATTAGAATAAAATTATAAAATAGTTGTTTCTTAAATAGATTTAAAAAACACTATTTTTTAAATTAATCTAAAAAAAGTTATAAATACTCAAGTTTTAATTTAGGTATATTTATTAATTTTTGGGTCTTAAAAAATATATATACATAATCAACCCTATCAATATGGGCAACACACGTCATTTTTGTCAAGTCAAATGTTAAATAGTAGCAGAGTCATCATCACTCACTAATTATCACCACTAATCATCAAACAAATAAGAAATTGCGATGTAAATAAGCCCGTGTGATAATATATAGCATCGTGACCCAAATACGAGGTAAGTGACAAAAAGAAAATTTTACAAATAGAGATTTAACAATAGTTTTAGAAAAATTCATAAAATAGTTTTAAAAGTAAAATTTTTACAATTTTATGATCATCTTGAACATATATTGATAAAAAATTTATAAAATAAAACCCAGCATCATCATTAACCTCATAATCCAGGCATAATAGTTATACAGACCAGATTTATAATACGGACCCTTAAATATTATACAAGCCAAGATAAATAAAATAGAAATCTTCTTAAATAGTTACTAATTAATTAAAATCAATGACATGCTTTTCTCTACTCTGCTCCTAAATCTCCAAGGTTATACTGATCATTACCTGAGAAGAAAAAAATAAAAAATGAGTATTCACATGCTTAGTAGGAATTCATTATCTTTTTGAATTGATATAATTTCTCAATCCTACATGATTAGTACCTTTCAAATTTATTTATAAACTAAGTTTATAAAATAATTAAGATCCATAATAATCATATATTCAAAACCAAAACCAAAACTATATTATTATACATGTTATAAATCAACCAGGTGTATAAGTAAGCTCTCATCTTCCTATCATGACCTTGTAATACATCTTTATTAGAGGCACACAATATCCCGATACTATCCGGCGTTGTGTCAGATAATAAACTACGTGTAGGGGATTAGATCTCTCACCTAATACTGCAACAACTCGCTAGTGATCTAAACTATCGCGATGCAATAATGGATCTCAATTGTGTGATCCTATAGAATATACAACATGTAATAGTTCACAATATCTATGTATCCAAGAATCAATCAAAT
Source organism: Parasponia andersonii (assembly GCA_002914805.1). Taxonomy (NCBI): domain Eukaryota; kingdom Viridiplantae; phylum Streptophyta; class Magnoliopsida; order Rosales; family Cannabaceae; genus Trema; species Trema andersonii. Next base: position 446,253 of record JXTB01000177.1, on the reverse strand, counting down.
TATACTTTAAAAACCTATTTGGCATTATTATGAGATTTATTGTAATATGGGCAACACTCTACTATATTACCCTATAATTACAATTTAAAATATGTATAAAAATTCACACAGTCCAATTCGAGTATAATCTAATGCATTTTAATAATTTATCAAACTAACGTATCATTCACGAATTTTCATAAATCAGTTATAATACAATTATAAATCAAAATATGTATAAAACTAGACAATTGAACCTCTATCTTGAGATGGTATCTATATCAAGCTAATAATGCTCGAAAAACTCCTGTTGGTCACTTGGGTACACAAACAGTCGTTTCGAGAATCCTGTAAGCTCACTTTAAGAAGTGACTTTTCCAATAGAACCTCAAATCGAGAAATAGATATTTGCAATGCATTCCTTGCATCCAAAATAGCTAGGTTAGATATATCATTTGTGAGATTTGGGTTAGCCGAGATTCGTCCCATGGCACGCAAAATGACACTCTTCACAAGACTCGTACATCGACTTTTATGTCACTTCGAAATGTATTGATATTTTATTTCAAAGTTCTCCTCTCAACCTCACTGAGTACGAATTTGAGGTTAAAACTTCGTTTCGAGGTCTCGAGCCTTAAACAAGCTTCAAATCCAAAAATTACAGAAGTATCACCTTTTGAAATAATATGAAAAATATTTTCTTTTTTAATTCAAAAATTAACATACTTCTTAATATAATTTCAATGCCTAATAACCACACTTATTCATGATTGTCAATCATCTACCATCATGTATAATTATTTCGAGCAAAATAATTACCTAATAAAAATAATTATAAAAATGTCACAAAAGTAATTTGAAAAATGGCCAAATCAAAGAAATCATTATCGGCGACGAGCTGATGGCCGAAATGGGTTGGAGATGGACAACGATGAAGAGATGAATCCACATGTGTTGGCAGTATGGCAAGATGAAGTCGAATGGCCAGCAAAACTGTTCGACAATCAAAACTTTCGGAGAGCTTGATCTCCAGCATCAAGCGGCATTGGTCGACATGACTTCATCGGTGGCTGCTACTTCACACAGGGTCACGCAAGGACTTGAGCTAGAGAATGTGATATTTTTTGGGGATTTATGGGAAAATATGGATACTATAGCACACATGTCAAGCTCCAATTGTGCGGGTCATTGTTTATGCAATTTACTCTTTTTACCCAATTGTTGGATTTTATTTCATTTACGCCCTTATTTAATAGTCCCTCCTTTAAAACTTTCTTTTCATTATAACTCGGATGAACCTAGATTTAATTAAGTCTAGGCATAACTCAGATATTTTTTGATTAAACGATCCAAATTTTTGAAATTACAAGATTACCCTTGACTTAAAAATTACTTTTATACCCCTTTAGAAATCTGGATTTTACATGTAGTTTCAGAATTAATAGTTGATTTTTTAATTTGATTGAGAATTAATTGTGATAGTTTCACAAGTGATGATTCGAGTATTCTCATTCTTTCCTCATTATAAAATTAAAAAAAGAAGTTACTATTCTCTTATCTAAATGAAGAATGTTAGAACATTGAATATAAATAAAAACCATGAAGAATCAATGGATCGCACACAGCATCTTGCTGTATTATCAAAACCCAAAAATCATATTTACTTTAATTTCATGGCTTGGCAAAGCAAGAACCAGATACCTGCCACCTAGCTTTCTAAAAGTTGGCTGGAAAACTTATTCCTAATGGGCGCTTAAAAAGGAAATGTAACTTTCTCAAAATAATATATCTATATATATATATATATAGGTTGCCAATTCAATTAGTATTTTTTTTAACCTATGTGTAAGTATTTTTTTTTTAGTCATTGAATCATCAACTACTGGAGATGGCTATAATGAGATGCATACATGAAAAGACGTGCATCATTAGTACTATTTTTCTCTCATATATTTTACAATAAAAAAATATGCAAAAGAAATTTTCATTAGTCAAAATAATACTTATATGTAGGTAAAAAAAAATACCTACTGGATTGGTGTCCATATATATAGTAGAGATGAGTTTTTAGGAATAGCTTCTCATTAATCCCTTATTTGTCAGGTAGAAGCGGAATTAGATATTTGTTTCTTTTCTTTAAAAAAATAATAAACACACCAAAACTTACCTGATGTGGCAAGCATTTTATTCACTTCTTATTTTAAAGTGAGACTATATCATTTAAAAATTATGCGACTAAAAATGACACTATATCATTGGTATAAATTTTTTGTCTAAATTTTTGGTGTAACAATCTCTACTCAAAAAACAAAAATTACCTTCATAAATATCACAACTAATATAGAAATTAGAGAAAAGAAACATAAAACTACTACACAAATTTGTACCTTCATAAATATCACAACTAATATAGAAATTAGAGAAAAGAAACATAAAACTACTACACAAATTTGTAATAGAAAATCTANTATATATATATATCTAACATCATTCTCATAATTAATTAATCTAATACACTTTGCCAAAAGCAAAGTCTACGGATCATTTACTGTTTCTTGTGCGGTCTAAAATCCTATGTCAGGTCGCATGAGTAAGATTAAGTGCGACCTCATCCGAAAGGGTTGTATACGACCTCCACCGCATAAGTTACGTGTGATCTCCTCCGAACAGGTTATGTGAGACCTCCACCGCAGGAGTTACATGCAACCTGAAAGAAAAGGAGACTAATCTCTACTTAGTCAAACGGGAAACCTACAAGGAAAGGGAAACAAAAGTTTCTCTTTCAAGTTCAACCAGTTACTCAATTTAAGTGATTATCCAATTATATTGTTACTCAAATTATATTACCCAATTGTACAGTTACCCATTCTCACAATTGAGAACATTGAACTACCTTCATCTATATAAAGGGAGTTCAATGTTTTGGTGAGGGGGATGAGGACTTTCGAATCTAGAGAAGCTAAAGAATTCTTAAGGGTATTTTCTTCTTTCTAGATAACGCATTGTAATTTTGAGTTCTTGTAAGTTTTCAGAAAATAGTGAAAAATAGTGGATGTAAGCTCATCTTTTTCGGGGCCGAACCACTATAAAATCTTTGTCTCTTTATTTGCTTTGATTAATAAACCTATTCATACAAGCCACATCTCGTAATTTTTTCTAAAATTTATTGTTGGCAAAATCTCCATCAACAATTGACGCTAGAAGGAGGGCTATTCCAGCAAAATAGTTTGACAAATTTCACTTTTTTAATAATGACAAACACCAGAAACACTACCAGAGTCATCAGAAGTAGCCAAAACCAACCCCGAAGCACTACTGCTACACAGGCGGATCCTGCTCAGGATCAGCCTATTATGACCGCGTCAGAAAACCTTGCTCAGAGATAGAATCGCATGGAGGAGACACTGGTAAACCTTCAACAGATCACTAACCAGATCAATGATTCCCTACGACGACTTGCTGAAGGGCAGATGGTGACCCCACCACAGCACAAACGTCCCAAAGAACGTCTTGCTCAACTACCTGAGAAGGGAATACAGATCCTAGAGACAAGGAGACGCGACCAGTCAAGAACCCAGCAAGAGCGTCATGAAGATCGCATCTCCAAAGGAAAAGGCAAAGTCGCAAAATTTCCTCCAGAATCTGGTATAGAGAGTTTAAGTACTAACTGTGATCGTAGACAACCTTCTCGCAAATCTACTGATAGTCAAGATCGCTTGAGCAGCGAACGAAAACAACCATCGAGAAGTGTCTTCAAAAGAATCAGCAGAGAGCTGAGACAAGATCCTGCAGACCTAAGACAATACTTGGAGCGGCGATGTAGCCATGGACGATCCGTATCGCATCATAACGACCAAAGCTGATCTCGTTGCACTATTTCGCTGGATTCCTCTCACAGATCGCAGGAGACTCTACCTGACCAACCCGCCATACATCGAGATAAAGATCAAAGGCCGCCCTTGCTATCAGCAAGAGATAATGATCTCCCTCCGAACGTCGATGTTCACAATTTAAGGATAGCATTAGATGCACTTACTGGTTGGGACGACGAGCTCGCTGATGGGTATCGTCAATCGCCATTCAACGAGGAAGTTCGAGCTGCTGCCCTACCTACTGGATTCAGACTTCCCACCATAAACACTTTTGATGGGAAAACTAATCTACAGGACCATATGGATCACTTCAGCGACTTGATGGAACTCCATCGTGTCAATGATCATGCACGCTACAGATGTTTTGCTGTAACTCTCTCAGGAATAGTAAAGAAGTTGTTTTGAGGACTCAAATCTGGCTCAATCTCGTCCTGGCAATAACTTCAGACGGTGTTCTTGAGACAGTTCCAAGCTGCAAAGAATTTCACTGTTCCACTTGTTAGATTGTCTGCAATTCGGCAAGGTCTAGAGGAAACTCTACGATCTTATCTCAATCGATTCACCTCAGAGTTAGCGAAGGTCAATAACCCACCTGAAGGAGGAGTTTTAACTCTCATGATGGCTGGGGTGCGACTAGAAACTAAACTCTGGGAGGACTTACTTGAGAGAGAATGTAGAACTCTAGAAGATTTCTACCGAAGGGTTGGTCGGCATTTGAGGGTAGAATCTTCGTAGAGAATTTTCGAAAGACAAAGAAAGAAGGAAGGAAAGATGCTACTAAAGATGCGATCACGACCAACAATAACGGTAATAAGAAAAACAAAAGGAGTAATGAAAAGTTGGCAGAAAATCAGCCCAGACCTAAAAAGCAGGAGATTTCAAGAGCTCCCATGCAGTTCAACAATCACACTGAGTTAAATGCACCCATAGATCATATCTATGCGGTCACAAACCAGAAGGAGCAATACCATCAACCGGAACCAATGAAATGGGACAGGGCAAAGCGCGACCCCAACAAGTTCTGCTGGTATCACAATTGTATTGGGCATGATACCAATAATTGGTATGCCTTGAAGGATGAAATTGAAAGACTGACTAAAGAGGGGCGACTGCGGCAGTACACCAGGCAGAACGACGAAAGGTGAGAAGAGAACCAACAGCGACCTCCAGAAATTCAACGCGAAGTCCGAACTATCTTTGGAGGACCGCATATTGGCGGAGATTCGAAAAGGGCTCACGACAGGTATGCACGTGAAGCTCGACAACAGCCATTTACTAACGTCATGCATCTTGAGAAGCAACAATTCAAGCTTCAACGAGTACCGGACATGGACATTACCTTCATAGAACAGGACACGGACATTACCTTCACGGGAGTGCTGTGGACATCCTGTACTACGATGCCTTTAAGAAGATGGAGTTGAATGAGAGCGACTTAAAGCCTACCGTCACTCCACTCTATGGTTTCACTGGAGGCCTATGGGCATGATTGAATTAATGGTCAACATTGGAACCTATCCTAGGGTTTCAATGATAATGACCCAATTTTTAGTGGTAGATTGCCTGTCCGCATTCAATGCTGTGCTGGGAAGACCGACAATGAGGGAACTTTAAGCCATTACTTCAATCTACCATCTCACTATGAAATTCCCGACCTAACACGGGGTAGGCGAGGTGCAAGGAAACCAATATGATGCGAGGACTTATTATAACAACTCGTTGAAACTCGCAGCAAAGGATGCGACGTCTCGCACAATGATGGTCCAGCTGCCAGAGGAAGTGTCAGTTGAAGCATCGAGCGAAGCTTCAGTTGAGTCATCAGACAAAACGTCATTCGAAGCTTCAGTTGAGTTGTCAGACAAAGCGCCAGTCGAACCGTCAGTTAAAGCGTCAATCGACACGACCAGGAAAGACTTTGATCCTCGAGGAATAGACGAAGAGGTCAGAACTGGACCCATTGAAGATCTGGAGGATTTATCATTCGACATGTCTTCCAAGACTTTAAAGATTGGAACGAAGATTCAAGAGTCTGTGCGAGCATCGTTGGTTGCTTTTCTAAAATCTAACTTGGATGTCTTCGCGTGGCGACATTCGGACATGGTAGGGATCAATTCGAGGATCATATGCCACCGTCTTAACATAGATCCGATAAAGAAGCCTGTATGGTAGAAAAGAAGAGCTATGAATCCAGAGCGCTACGTCGCGTTAAAAGAAGAGGTGGAGAAGCTGCTCAAAATTGGATTCATAAGAGATTTTTTTACCCTGACTGGCTTGCAAACCCGGTTTTGGTGAAGAAACCCAATGGGAAGTGGAGAACGTGTATCGATTTCACCGATCTCAACAAAGCATACCCGAAGGATAGCTTCCCTCTTCCGAGAATCGACCAGCTTGTAAATGCGACATCAGGGCAGGAACTCTTAAGTTTCATGGACGCGTATTCTGGATACAATCAGTCCCCATGTATGAGCTAGATGAGGAGCATACCTCGTTTATCACTGATTGAGGACTATACTGCTACAAGAAGATGCCCTTCGGACTTGTCAACACAGGAGTGACTTACCAGTGTCTTGTCAATATGATGTTTGCAAAACAAATTGGCAAGACAATGGAGGTATATGTCGACGATATGTTGGTGAAGTCAGAGAAAGCCGAAGATCACATCAAGCACCTTGATGAGATGTTCAAAAATTCTCTGGAAATATCAAATAAAGCTGAATCCCCAGAAGTGTACATTCGGGGTAGGATCTGGAAAGTTTCTGGGTTTTATGGTCAATCAACGAGGTATTGAAGCGAACCCTCAGAAGATACAAGCGTTGATTGATATGCAGTCTCCACGTAAACCCAAGGATGTACAGAGCCTAGTAGGAAGAGTAGCTGCACTGAGTCAGTTTGTATCCAGATCAACCGATAAATGACAACCGTTCTTTGAAGTATTGAAGGGATCAAAGAGGTTCGAATGGACAAAAGAATGCGAGCAGGCGTTCTAAGAGTTGAAAAAGCACTTGGGTTCTCCTCCACTCTTGTCGAAGCCAAACCAAGGAGAAGAATTATGCTTATATCTCGTTGTTTCCAAATATACGACGAGTGCTGCATTAATTCATGAGGAGGAAAAAATACAGTGACCTGTCTATTATGTAAGTAAAAGATTACTTGATGCCGAAACTAGGTATCCAGAGATGGAAAAATTGGCGCTAGCGCTCGTCATCGCATCAAGAAAGCTTCGACCTTTCTTTCATGCTCACTCCATCAGGGTTTTCACGAATTTCCCGTTGAAACAGGTTCTACAGAAACCTGAGGCATCAAGACGGCTGCTTAAGTGGGCTGTTGAATTGAGTCAATTTGACATCAATTTTCAACCTCGCACTGCCATCAAGGGTCAGGCCCTCGCAGATTTTATTACAGAATTCACATATGACGTCGAACTTCCAATAGGAGTACTCGAGAAACCCGCTTCAGATACATCAAGGCTGTGGAAACTTTATGTTGATGGGTTATCGAATGAAAATGGAGTAGGTGCGAGCCTAGTTTTGTGCGAGCCTAGTTTTAATCAATCTTGAAGGGCACAACATTCACTGTGTGCTTCGTTTCAAGTTCCCAGCGTCGAACAATGAGGCTGAATATGAAGCACTGATAGCTAGGCTAAAGCTTGCATAGGAAATGAAGGTCGAGATGATTGAAGTATACAGCGACTCCCAGCTGGTCATTTGTCAGGTTAACGGCGATTACCAAGCGAGAGGAGTAAGAATGATAGCCTATTTGCAGGAGGTGCAACGATTTTTCTTAACATTCACCGCTTATAACATTCAGCTTCTTCCTCGCAATGAAAATACCCGGGCGGATGCCCTTGCTAAGCTCACTTCAACGAAAGATGCAGAGTTGCTGAAGGTAGTTTCTGTTGAATTTCTTGTATCGCCAAGCATCGAGGTCTATGCCAGTTGACGAAAAACCGTCGTGGATGGATCCTATAATGCGATATATACAAAATGGCGATCTTCCTAAAAGCAAAGACGATGCAAAGCGACTCTGCATGAAGGCAGCCCGCTATATCATCCATGATGAGAAGCTTTATCGAAGGAGTTTTAGCTCGCCATTATTATTGTGTGTCAATGATGAAAAAGCATACTATATTATGAGGGAAATTCACGAAGGAATGGAAACTATTCTCAGGGGCAAGCACTTGCAAACAAGATTCTTCGACAAGGGTATTTTTGGCCGACTATGAAGAAGGATACAATGGAATTTGCTAGGAGGTGTGATAAATGTCAACGATTTGCGACTGTTCCTAGAAAACCACATGTTCCTATAACTACAATGACTAGTCCATGGCCATTTGCTATTTGGGGAATTGATATTATCGGGATGCTTCTGTAAGCACGAGGTGGTTTGAAGTATATGGTGGTCGCAGTTGATTATTTCATAAAATGGGCGGAAGCTGAGGCCTTGAGCACCATTTCTGCAAAGAAGATGATAGATTTTGTTTACAAGTCTATAATCTGCCGTTATGGTATACCATATACTATAATTTCTGATAATAGGAAACAATTCGACTATGATGAGTTCCGTGACTTCCGCAACAACTTAGGCATCAAGAAAAGTTTCTCTGCTATTGTTCATCCACAAGCCAATGGGCAGGTCGAAGTGATAAACAAAATACTTATACAGATTATCAAGACAAAGCTGGAGGGACATAAAGGAGCTTGGCCAGAAGTACTTCCAGAAGTTTTATGGGCTTATCGTACCACTCAACGAACTACTACTGGAGAGAGTCCATTCTCTTTAGCTTATGGCTATGAAGTAATGATCCCAGTTGAAATTGGTGCGAGCTCTCTACGGCGATCTGCTTATGAGCAAAATCAGAATGACGTATTACTGAGAATTGAACTCGATTTTTTTGAAGAAAGGTGTGAACAATCTCAACTTCGAATTGCATCGTATCAACAATGCACTGCTCAACATTATAACTCCAAAATCAAAAGTAGACATTTTGAAGTTGGTGATCTTGTCCTTTGAAGAGTTCTTCCTAATAATAAAGAGCATGGTGCTGGTGTATTTGGACCTTCATGGGAAGAGCCATATGTTATTGATGACGTCATTCGACCTGGGACATACAAGCTAGCTTGCATCGGCGGACAAAATATCGAACATGCTTGGAATGCTAAACAACTTCGTCGTTATTATCAATGAATCTTCATGTTTATCTTCATGTATTTTCAACGGCTTCCTGTATCTTCATTATTTCGACATTCGACGTCATTCGTTAATAAAATTTTCTTCGGCTATTACTTCAACTTCATTTCGTTCATCTCTTAATAGTTTTATGGCAGTTTTCGGACACCATAAAACTCAGGGGGCAGTAGGATCAGAATATTATCTCCTACTTGTTTCCTAAGGGACTATGCAAAACGTCCATTTTGAGGGGACGGAATTTTAGATCGTCGAAGTATCTGAAATTCCTTAAAATCCTAGGATTTTCTCCTCACTTCATGCCTCAGCATGTCGTATTACGCAATTTCCCTCCTCGAACAAAAGAGTAACTAAGTCAAACGTTTATTGTTCGATGTGATATATTGCTATATTCTATTTTGCCATGGAACTTTTGAAAAACAGTTTGAGTTTACATCACTCGTATTTGCTGTTTTCTTAAGCGACCTAACCTATCCTAACACTTAAAACTCATTTTAAGTTAGTTGGATTCAAATTGCAAAAAGCGTACTGATCAGTCACTTAGTGATTGACTACTTAGTTAAAGTTAGTGTTGTGTTTTCATAATTTTGCAGGAATATCTGACCGAAAAAATAATATTCATTAATTTTGGAACCCGTACATAAGCAGAAAGGAAGGGGGACCAAGCCCGCATTGTTCTAAAAATAAAAAAAATATGCAAGTTTTACTATGCGGAAGTGCTCGCACCGCCATCCCCAGTTTTGGCAGTATCCTCCCTCCAACTCTGGACAAGCTCGACCACGTCCTCGCCAAGGATGGAGAAGTCAAAGTCCGGATGCTCGTAGAAGATGTTAAAAATGATGGTCGATGAGGCGATGTATCTAGCTTTATCTTCGAGCTCTTTGACTTTGGTCGCCTTGAACTCTTCGATAGCTTTGTGAACCGCCTCTGTTGTCGCCTCCCTCAAGCGATCCGGATGCTCAGAGATGGTTTTCTCGAGCTCTTTGACTTTCTCCTTGAGGTTCTCCTTCTCGAGCTTCTCCTTGGCTAGGCCCAGCTGCTACCTCTCCAAATCAAAGGCTTTTTTCTCCTCCTCCCGAGCTTTCTGCGAGTTCTCAAATGTTTGGGTTATCTCTTCAACTTTTTCGGCCTTCTCCAAGCATTTGAGGATCGGGTCATGCATCAGGACAGCAGTAGCATAGTCTGAAAATATAATCATTAATACCAAGAAATAATACATTTTGAGGAGAGGATAAAAAGGTACTTACATTGGCCAGCATTCTCATCGCAAAATCAAAAGTGACCTTGGCAGATCGTTGCTTCATCCACTCCCAGCCCTCCTCAGAAGTGAAGCGATCAATGAAGGCTGCGCTCATACCAGCCTTCTCTGGTAATTGATTGAGGAGCGCAAATAGCTCCTCATTCTTATCTGCCAGGATCGTTTCTGAAGAGGTGGCAGCTTCTTTGGGTAGTTCAGAGTGGCTCGATGTCTGAGGTTGTGGAGGAGGTGAGCTTGCCGGGATGTCCTCGAAGGCAACTTTTCATTTTTTAGAGTTGTCGACCTTCTCTTCCCTTTCGATGGCGGAGTGCTCTCAGGTGTTTTGGATTTTGCCATGGACCCGAGAGTGGAGGGTGGTGCTCGCAGGCCACTACCGATAACCATCTCTATACATATACGTCAGTGAGCAAGGTGATATAATACATTGATAATAAGAAAATGTATATATGATTAACTTCTTCTTGTTGAGGAGCTGGTGGTGATGCTGTTTCTGGAGAGGAAGGTTCCGAAGCTGGAGGGGTGGCAAGTCCTTTTTGTTTCCAAAGTCTGGAAGACGAGGCACCTGTATCCGTCTGTTTCCTTGGCTTCTTTTTCTTCGAGCTCGAAGGTCTGGATGAACGGACAGGGGGATCAGGGAACGCGGCTCCCTTTGGAAGCAGACTGCAAGCGACCAGGTTCTTGGAAGTTCCAAGTACCTTCCAATTAAATTTCTCGATTAGAAGGTCGTTGATTTTGTACACCCTTGCAAGCTGTTCCCTGGAAAGTCCAGGCCGTTCTCTGTTATCTGCGATGACATGTGAGTGCGATCAGGATAAAAATAACAAAATAGAAAAAGGTGATAAATTGGAAAACTACCTACCGAGATTTTGAAAGAAGCCGTTATCCGCATAGTCAAAGTGGAAAAATAGATTTTTCCATTTTCCCATGTTGTTGTGAACCCCGTAGATCATTTTTATTGCTTGGTTCGACCATTTGCTTGCATAAAAGAAGCCAAGATCTGACGGGTTTGATTTCACTTGGTAAAATCAAGCAAACTCTTCAGGAGAAGGGGTCTCTAAACCTAGTTTGTGGTAAAGTATATACAAACCTACTATGTATCTATATGTATTAGGAGTCAATTGGAAAGAGACGACCCCATAGTAGCGATAATTGATTTTATGTACAGATGAAGTGGGACGTGGTCACCGCACTTGAGAAGTGCTTCAGAAAAAGAAGCAATTTCGCATAGTGGTGTGTGTGGTCGATTGAATTCCATGGGTAGNTCTACCTCGGGTTCTGGTTCGAGGTAGTCTTCGAGGTTTATGGAGCTAACACTGGAGTCAGATTCTCCATAAAATACATTCCCTTCCCTAAAATCCTCACTACTAGACATCTGAAAAGAAATATGGATGGATTTAGTCCTATGCGAGCATCAAAGATTTTCACTATGTGCTAGTAAATTTTGGGGGTTCACCCTAGGATTGTACTAATAAGCAAGCTCATCGAGTTTTTTCTAATTGGTCTACAGATTCATAAAAATTACTCGAGCAATTCATCAAAAAATAAAATAGGGTATCAGACCTTAGAAACTCTTTTCACGAGTTTATCTCTGACCATTATCTAGTAAGAGTATTCTATGAACTGATAAATGGGGATCTGAAAAATTCCCATTCCAGTTCGTTCGAATATGGGATGTGTTTCTATTCCTAGAAATTGAAATTGTAAGTTTTTCTGAGAACAGACGAAGAATAATAGGAGAGAAGGAATGAACTGATCTTTCTTCGAAAGCGGAGGGATTGAGATATGGTCTGAACTCCGTCGGAGAAGATACTGGAATTGTGCGAGCTGAATAATGAAACGGCACTGTAGGGTTTGAAATACTTCAGAATTTTAGAGAGATGGAAAATGGGTCTGTAATGAAGAGGCAGAAGCGGATTGATTTCCGATATTTATTCCTCGAGCATTACTAAATCACAGCCGTAGATCAAGATATTTGATTTTTAGATCTAAAGGCCGAAGTTTACGTGGGATTTGATTTTTTCCAAAATTAAATCAGTATCTTTCGAAATTTGAAATGATTCGGTTGAGATGGCAGTTGGCATCATCAATATCCTTGAGTCTCCTCTAGTTCTGCTATTTTTCTTAGAAAAGGCGATACGTGTTTTCGTCTGTCAGAAAAAAGTGCGCGTGATCTTGAGAAATGTGAGATTTAAGATTTGGCGACTCTTCGACTCTTCAAGGATCTCAAATCTAGGTTGTGACGTCGCATTTTTTAAGTTCGCACTCACTTATATTGAAAGGAAGCTCCATTTTGTCTTGAAGAACTAATGGAGCTGGGGGGCAATTGTTGTGCGGTCTAAAATCCTATGTCAGGTCGCATGAGTAAGATTAAGTGCGACCTCATCCGAAAGGGTTATATGCGACCTCCACCGCATAAGTTGCGTGCGATCTCCTCCGAACAGATTATATGCGACCTCCGCCGTAGGAGTTACGTGTGACCTGAAAGAAAATGAGACTAATCTCTACTTAGTCAAATGGGAAACCTACAAGGAAAAGGAAACAAAAGTTTCTCTTTCAAGTTCAACTAGATACTCAATTTAAGTGATTATCCAATTATATTGTTACTCAAATTATATTACCCGATCGTACAGTTACCCATTCTCACAATTGGGAACATTGAGCTACCTTCATTTATATAAAGGAAGTTCAATGTTTCGGTGAGGGGGATGAGGACTTTCGAATCTAGAGAAGCTAAAGAATTCTTAAGAGTAATTTCTTCTTTCCAGACAATGCATTGTAATTTTGAGTTCTTATAATTCTCCAGAAAATAGTGAAAAACAGTGAACGTAAGCTCATCTTTTTTAGGGCTGAACCACAATAAATTCTTTGCCTCTTTATTTACTTTGATTAATAAACTTATTCACACAAGCCACATCTCGTAATTTTTTCTAAAATTTATTGTTGACAAAACCTCCAACAACACTATTATAATATAGCATCTACGAAAACTAACATTAATAGTAGTAAGAATCGCTAAAGATGCGCCTCACCTGCACTAGTTTCTAGTGTGTACGGCCTTCCACCTCAAGTAATCGACCGCAAGCCACAATTAATGTGCCAACAGATCGTGTGATATCAAAACTGGTGTATGCAACTAAAATTGAAGTATGCGATCAGAATCCTAGAAGTACACTATTGATAGCCTCAACCCCCCTCAACCAACTCCGAGAATCTAACTAGGAGAAATGTCCAACTAGGAGGCATATCTAGCCAGCTCCCAAGACCAAGGTCACGTATGAAACCAAGGACATGCATGCGATTATATATGGAACAAAGGCCCCAGAAGTACGTGAATCTCCTGACCAGTTCTGTTCCGCAAGGTAATCTAGCGATGACCCATCGAGCGAGAAGCGAACTAACGAAGAGCAATTCAGTAAGGAAACAATTAGTGATGAGCCATTTAGCGAGAAGCAGTTCAACAAGGAAACCGTCAACAAGGCGCCAACTAGCGAGGAACTCGTTCAAGTAGCAAATTTCCTAGAAACATGTTTGTTCGCAATAAATTATTATAGGAAATAGAAAATTCAACCAAGATTGGGATAATCATTACTTATTTGAAGATATGCCATTCATACTTGGATAATTACAAAATATACTTGTATCTATCTTATTATTTTAGAGGTCAACAGGCTACAAAAATTGGAAGCATGCAATTGTAAATTATTAGTATTCTTCTCCTATCAATAAGAGTCATCGGTCACATATTTCAACAAGTTCACTTTCACACTTGCTTATTGAACCGAAATCATACCTATTTTGTTATGTACCATTCTCTCCATTTAAAAAAAAAAAAAATGGGCGTATGTCCTCTTTTAAGAACCGAACCACTGTAAACTCCATCTTATTATCACTTTACCGCAAAGTATCGCATACAAGTTAGCCGGATTCCATCCTTAAATCCGATCACTTTTCTCATTGACAAAATCTCAATTTACATTATTTAACATCAATCTAAAGGTAATTCTTTTCATGCATTAATATAATTAAACGGAATTAGAATCTAATATGGCTCACCTGAAAAACCACGCTCGCTGGGTCCTACCTTACATTTATTAATTTTGTATAAATGTGAGATTTATTCCTCTCTCTGCTCTGTTCCAATATGGTTGGGATACTCGGCGATATTTGAAGCAATGTGGTTTTTATACCAAGATGACACTAGTTCTAACATAAACCTAATAATTAATGGGGCGGAGCACATAAAACTACCATTACAATTCCATAACGTAAGCTCTATTCGACCTTTTTATCTTTGCTCTTATCGGTAAATAAAGCAATTACTTAAAAGTGGAAAGGAATATCTACCTTAGAACGCAATTTGGGCATCTATGATTTCATCGCATAGTACACGAACATGAACATATTAGATAGAGCATATTACAAAATTGAACAAATGAGGATCCCATTCACACAGCCACAATACAACTTATCAAACTGAGAAAAACACGCAACCGAAAAAACCTCACAAATGGAATGATTTCATCGCATAGTACACGAACATGAACATATTAGATAGAGCATATTACAAAATTGAACAAATGAGGATCCCATTCACACAGCCACAATACAACTTATCAAACTGAGAAAAACACGCCAATAACCAAAATCCAATTCCAAAAATGAGACCTACATTCAATTCAAAGCCACAAAACTATGTTGTCCAACAGCAAATCCACTGCCAAAGCACGGGTGGAGAAAAGGACATCAGTAACATCTAATTAAGAAAATAGTATTAGTAACATGCAACTAAGCCTGACTTAGAAGCTGCAAAAAAAAAAAAAAATGGAGCTTAGTTTAAGCTTGGAAGCTGTAATAACAAAAGATATAGACAAATCTAACCGGAAAAAAATAAGCATGTATTTGGACATAAATTTACGAATACGGATTACTCCTCTGTATAACATCACACAAATACACAAACAGAATTTGAGCTGAAAGCTACCCTACAATCTTTGGGAGACAAGATACCTATAGACCTTTACTATTTCAAATTTTTAGTGTCAAAAGTATGTTCAATAACAGTGTCAACCATAGCTTCGAGTTTAGTATCACAGGTTTAGTAGGGATGAACTGTTCCAGATTTAGTTACAGAATTCTGGATCAAATTTCAAGCTGACTCTGATTCAGAATTTTAGCCTTCTAGGTTGGACACGAGTCTTTTTCTTCTTAATCATGAATGTGCATACTTCTCAACAAAAGTCACTAGAGTGTACTCGCATCAAGAAACAGTAACATCTTCCTCTTCACTAGATAGAAACAATAACTTGTACTAATTTTCATGATCCACAAAACCAATGAACAGACAACAAGGTCTCCTACAGGCAAGAAAAATATACACAATTTCTCAACGACCTTTAAGTTTTGACATTTAAGTCTAAAAGTTGACTTTCATTAGGAGAAAAAAAATGATATACACTGGCAAACCCTCCTATACCATCTGTCTAGATGGCAGAGGAAAATAATAAGATAGACTCAACAATTTTAAAACCATAGTGGGGAAACCAAAAATGGCCATATCACAAGGAGTATAATATCCACAAAAGAGAAAACACTGATAGCAAATAGTTTAGTAGTCACTGTTTTGTTAAGAACAGAGTAATAGAACATTCCGAACAAGCAACATTTAGATATTACCTAACGTTAAAGAAAATTAACCTGGTTCAAAAATTAAAGAGTACCTTTGTCTAAATTGGATGAGGATTAACAGGTGATCCATTATCCAACACACTGAGCTCCCCTGATATCTTTACTTTGCAAGTCGGACAAATAAATCCGACAGAATCCGCTTGCATTTCAGAATCAAGACCATCATGGTTAAATTCTACCCCACACCACACACACACAGTAGTAAGCTGATCTCTTCCAGCAATGTTTAACATCATTTCCTCTGATTCATAACGGACCGATGTTCCGAATGCATCTTCCATCTCTGTAGTACCTTCCAGATCAATCGGCACCTCCCGCAAAGAAGGAGAATCTTGGCCATTGCCAAAATCATACTTGAAAGGTTCGATTTCTTCGAGCCTCAGTTCTTCAAACCCTGTTATGCTCTCTTGTCTCTGTTCAACATGGAAAATTTGTTCTTCCTGTCAACAAAATAAAAAAAAACTAAAAATACGATGTTCAAACCAAAATATCTTATTATCAAAATGTATGCAGGTGAAAGAAATCATGCCTGCTAAACCTACGCGCTTTAAGAAATCTGATTCCAAGGACAAATAAAATGGAATCATGAAAATTTAAGTGCTTATTACATGAGATAGTGTCAAACAAAGTAAAAATCCATGTCAAAAAGGAAAAGGTAACTATTTTAAAAGGAACAAAGGAAAATAAAGAATCAAAATGGACAGGGATGGCACAATAACTTCCTTTCTAGTTTGACAGAAAGGGAGGAGGGATAGACAACAAATTTAAAAATATACCCCCATTTAATTTTGATATCTAGACGAAGAAAAATCAATTCTACACAACTGAATTACAGTAGCCAATTGCTTCACTAATCCATCTAACTTTCTAGAGCCATCAGGGCCTCCAGAGTCCACCTTTCCTCTGACTCCATGTTATCAGATCTACCAAACAAAAGACCTTACTAATTACCTTTCTCCCTCCTCCCTATCAATTCTACCCCTTTCCCTCCTACAAAACATAAAAAATTAAAAAATACAAGTAGAAGCGTATGTGAATTAGCCTCTTTATCTTTTTAATATGTTGGCAAAGCATTCATAATAAAGTAATAATAATCAGTCAAACAAGTTTCTTCAGATGTATATTAGACCATTTCTATTGAAAACAAAATTCCATCTTCTTCTTGGTAATCTTGGTAGGGTAAATTGGAATAAACTGAATTTTTTAGCAGAAAAATTCCAGCATAAAAGATTATTTAATCTTGGGCTATGCTCAGTTCTGCCAATGATTTTAGGAAAGAACTATATTCGGTTCAGCTAGCAGAGTCCTGATTGCAACCAGCCAAAGCAGTTATATATATGTACATTTTTGTCTAGCACTAAAGTAGTTAGCATCGTTGTCACAAATTTCAAGAGTTTTTAATACAATCCAAAGAAGAGGTAATTGGTTCAATTATACTGGCTTAAAGTTTCATCATCTCTATATCTGAATTTTGAGGAAATTTAATGCATATCAGGAAAACTCAACCTCATATTCATCACAGCCTGACCAAAAAGGCTAAGCTCGCAACAATTTAAGAATACAAGGCCTGGCTCTGCTTAGTCCTCAGGCTGAGGCTTTCCCACCTCTTTCAGAGCATAGATAGGCTTCAGACACCCAATTGAGAGGCCTAATTCCTTTTTCCATTTGGCCAGTTAGTAAATAAATTATTAGACGAATAACATCCTACATTTTTAAAAGAGCAAAGAAAACCATTAACTACAAGCATCGAGTCAAAGTGACCTCCAAAGACCTCTGAGTAAAAGTTAATCTAGTCTTGTATATAGCAACAGCAAGATTAGAATCTCTATAGACATATCCCAAGTTCAAACAGGATACTGTCCATCTTTAATAGCGCAAAAGTTAGTCTACAGTTTTTGGAAGAGAAACAATGAGTAACTAGTATAGGATTTTACTTAAAAGAGAAAAGGAAACTATCTAAAAGAGGAGGGGTAAAAAAAACACAGATAGAAACAAAAATCATTTTAACTCAAATGCTATAACATTCTCGATGCACTTTCACTGTAATGTGAAACCAAAAACTAACTAAATATGCCATTTTTTATCTATAAATACCTTATCAGAAGTTGCATTTGATGAGGGAAAACAAGGTACTGGCTGCAAAATGGACATTGACGAGTCAGAATTCTCAAGGGAGATTTCCTTTCCTTCAGAATATTGCTGCATGGACTCTGCTGCAATGTCATTAGTTGGGCCATGGATAGTACTATCAAGGTCAATTTCCAGTTCGTTAATATTAGTGGCATTTACTTCAACAGGTTTTGGGTGCTCTAAGGTACCACCAACATCATTTATTTTTGTTTCATTCTCAACATCACAAATAATATGAGAATTCGAGGTAGGTCTATCACATTCAGAAACTCGTTCCTGCTCAGTGGCAGACTTGTCTACATCAGACTTGAATGCCAAACTATCTTCCTCCATAAAACTTTTAAGTGTATCATCATCTTGCTTCTCCTTAAGGTCTACAATTCCACTAGCATCATCTGTTTTCTCCATGCTTCTATCAGTGACCATATTCTCATTATCTTGCTGATCTAAATGATATTGATCAATCATACTATCATCAAGTTCCTGTTCACTAAGAGGAGACTCCATGTTCAATTCACGATCAGAATTGGAAACAGGCAATTCCGGACTAGGAATTGCAAGAGATTTATCAGGATCAGAGCCTCCTTTGGATCCATTGTCATGTCCGACAGAAGTTTCTAGCATTGAATTTTGAGCAATTTCTATTAAAGCATCCATTTTAGAGATCCTTGAAGGCAAGTCATCTCTGGTAGGAGATTCAATTTTCTTCTCTGGAGTTGGAGTATGCGGTTCTTCAGCCCTCCTCACATAATTCCTGACATGGATCCCCACATGACCATTGTAGCGACGACGTTCCAGAAACACTTTATGGCAGAACTGGCATTCATATTTTCCATCTTTAATTATCACTCCATCACCAACAGATGAACCGAGTCTGTACCTCCTAGTAGTCCTCTGGTGAAAGGATAAAAGATGCTGCAAATATGCATCCTTCTCATCAAAGGTCGTACTGCACTTATGACATTCGAAGAGGTCATGTATCTGAACCTCTGCAAGATTCTCCATCCCCAATAAAGCAACTTCCTTCTCCTGCTCATTGGATGCAGGAGTGGGAACAGCAGAATTTGAATTGAGGTCTTGCCTCTGGTCTGCATCCTTAAAGATCAAACCTGCATTCTGCGGCATATCCAACAAATCTCGTTGAAGAAGTTAAACATGCCAAAACAGCAGAACAAATATGTACTTACATTTTCAGTTATCTGCCTGTACTCCTGAATATCTTCACTTTTGTAACCATTCGGTTCCGTTGAGGCACTGACACCACTAACGGATTGCAAATATGAAGAAACATCGTTGCAGCTTACAAATTGTTGTCCAGTAGGGCTGCAGAGTATCAAAGTACCAAAATAACAGGTAAGGGAAGTGGAGACGGAAAGAGAGAAGCACACAAATATACTTCATAGTTACAAGAAATGAAGGAGAAAGAATATTTAGGTTCACAAATTACTCATGTGAGTGAGCTTCAAAACAACCAGGGTACTAAAACTGTTGCTTTATCAATTTTTCAATACATACAACCCTGGGAAACATATGCAAATCATTTAAATGAACACATTCTAAAAAAAAGGACCAATTACGTAGGAATACATACATTCCATTCCATTTGTAAGTAGTATAGTTCCACAGTTTTACTTTCTACACATTCAATGCAAAACGTTATTCACTATATATTTTTTGTCAGGCATGCATATAATAATTTCGGAGCAACAATTCCTTGAATGTGTACAAGTACTAATCTTCGTAAACCATTTCAAATAAAATGACAAATGCGCCTAAACTAATAGAGCCGCCACATAATAGATAAAATTCAATAAAGAATATGCTCTCATCTTGTTTTAAGTTATAGAAAACTTAACTGGGATAGTTACTAGCACATTTTGCATGCATTAACCGAGAACAATATGATATATCTCAAAATACTTGTCTTCGTTAATAGGACTGAAGTAAACTGAATTTTGACTCAATTTTTCAAATTCAGGTTCTCATCTTCTGAGTAACCCAAAAGACTCAGAAACTCCATATGATAACACCACCAATCTCAATATGTCTGTTTATGTTAATAGAAATGAAGTACGTATAACTTCGACTAAACTTTTTCAAGGCATGTATTACATAGTTTCGGGTTCTCATTTTTCTGAGTTACCAAACAGATTCACAAACTTGAGAAGAAAACAATAGAAAATGAAAGGAAAGAAACACCTTATGTATCTCCGGCAATAAATCCAAGCACGACCCTCTTTCCTCTTGAGGCCAAGCAAAAGTTTCCACCCCATTGGCAAGGCATCACCGAACTCGCTTGCGTCCACAATCTTCCTCTTCTTCCTTCTACTGCCCCATTGCCCATCCAAATCCCTCAGAAACCCTAGAAGAGCCTCCTCACCCTCCAAACCCACTGTTCTCTTGCTCAACTCGTCTCCGTACGGATCATCCGCATTTCCCAGAGCCGAAAAATCGACCGCAACGCCATTCCGATTCGCCATTTCCAGACCTCCACGACCCTCCGGCCCGGGCACTACCACATTTTGCAGTTGGAGTTGGACCTTCAACTTGGGCTTCCTCCCTCTCTTCCTCTTCCTCTCTCCGCCAAGGCTCGCCGCAATCATTTCAGCCCTCCTCCTTCCATCCTCCATCTCCCCAAACCCTCGCCCTCCCGCGGGATTGGCGCCCAATTCCGTCGGCGGCATCGAAGGCGGGGAGAGCTCGACATAGTCGAATTTAGGATCTTGCGAGATGAAATGCTTGAGGTGGTCGATGATCGAACGGTTCTCGAAGCGTTCGGGATCGTCGGCGAGGACCAGCGGGACCTTCGGGGCGTTGGGGTGGAGCCCGGGGACTCTGCGGCGGTGAACGGTGATGGCGGCGGCGGAGAGGGAGGAAGACGACGAAGATGAGGACTGAGAGCGGCGGGGGCAGGAGTAGGTCTGGCGGCGAGAACCGGCGCTTTCGTTGAAGATGGAGCGGTCGATTTTGGGGACGACGATGTCGTCGGTGCCGCGGAGGTCAAAAGCGGAGGAGGAGCAGAGAGAGAGGGCGTGAAGCTCCGACTGGGAGAGTGAGGCAATGTCAATGTGAGATAGGGAATCCAGTTTCAGAATCGGCTCGGCCGGAGCTTGGGGCGGGTTTGTGGCGACTGCCGCCATTTTTGGGGGAAGGTGAATGAGGAACGAATTCTCGTCCGCGAGGGAGACACCTGGGACAATATTTGGATTTGTGGGGGGAAAAAAATACTCTTGCCGGAAAACAAATAAATAAAATTATGAGGGTCAAAATTTAAAAAAAAAAAATGATATCAAATCTCTTGAAAAATTTTAAAATTTTTTTCTCGATTTTTGAATAAAACTAAACAAAAGAAAATGAAATCAGAATTTTTTTTTTTCTTTTCCGTAAAAAATTTAAGTTCCAAAGAAAGTCATTTTAGAAGTCAAAAGGTTTTGAAATAGTTAGTTAAAAAATTGGCTATTTATTAACAAAATCCAAATTCAAATGATTTTGTAAAATTAACATTGAACTTATTTTTATGAGCCAAAATGCACTGATATTAAGAACATTAGTTATGTTTAACGCCTATTTGTAGTGGAAGTTTCACGTTATATAAAATTAAAAAATACAATTAATATCTCAAATAGTTTATTCTAGAATTTTGCTTTTTTTTTCCTCTTTTAATTCAGAAATTACAAGAAGCGTACAAAAAAAAATAAGAAGATTTTGTATTTTTCAATAACTTTCGTTCCACCTTGATAAAAATGTGGCTCACCCTATAAATTGTTATTTTTCATCTGTAATTGATTACTGCCAGTTACTGTTACTCTTCTACTAAATTTAAATACCCGAACAATATTTTTTGGCTTCTTATCACATTATATTAATTACTCATAAATTTGCTCTTTTTTTTTTTAATAATTTGTGGATGTTATGCACTTCTTGTTATATTATGTTATGCACTTCTTGTAATACATCATCCGATATTGACTCTTGCCCCATCCTTAATGAGAATTAAATCTGATAGCTTTTACTCCATGTATTTAATTACGGTATGACTGGTAGCAGTCCATTTTCTGAGACTATGTTGCCATGATTTTCGAGCCTTTTTTTTGCATATAGATATGTTCCTGATTTTATTATTCTGTAAAAAAGTTTCTGCATATTCTTGTTCAGCTTCAAGACACTAAAACTGCTCCTTCTTATGGTATGCCACAATCTCACACTCTTCGTAAGGATGATGGGCCTGCAAATTCCTTTTGAACAAAACTCTATTTTTATTAATACTCCTATTTAGGGGTTTGATCTTTCTTTGGTGGTTGATTTAGAAATGATAGATCTTAATTAAAGTTTTATTGATCCATATATTTTTAATATTTGTAATCGACCTGAACATATGAAATCTGAAATTAACGAAAATAGGTATATCTTTTTTTGATTTTTGAGATAAAGAAAAATAAATTCACTAGGTAAGCAGAGGTGAGAAAGTTGAAGAAGACGGAGAAATTTAAAGATATATATACTTAATGATGTTTACGTTATTTTTTTCTAGTTCGTTTATTATAATTTGACAAGAAAATCTTTACTTTTCTCTACATATTTTGAGCCCAGACCCTCCAAAGGCTCCTTTCGCTTGTGCCTTGGCTAGAGCTCTCCAAGTATCAAATGACAATGGTTATTTGTAAAACATTTAAGAAAGAACGAACACATGAAAGACCAGAGAAAAATTCTCACTTTTTTTTTTTTATTCTTTTTCCTTTTTCTTCTTCGTACATTCAAGAAGTTCAACTTTAGCCTGTATAAATCATAATATTCTAGAGAACCATAAGAGATGTAAGGCGAGATTCATTGTTAATTTTTCTCTTTTTCGAAATTCTAAGTTATACCCTTCCAAATAGAACACATGGTGAGCAGGGCCACTTAACACCATTCTTTTTTTTTTTTTCACAGAATCAGTGAAAAAAGATATAAATGAAACAAAATAATAAGTTAAGGAGTTTGTTACAAAAATAAGAATAAGAACCTAAATAATACACGTTGGGGACCTTAGTGATATTAATTTTTTTTTTTTTATAACAATATCTTCGTGATAATCTTCATTTTGACTGGACCCATAAAATTATTTATAAAAAATTATTAGATTATTTATATGCTAAATTAACTCCTGGAATTATGTTAAACAAAATTTAGTCAAATATAAATCTTTGGAATTACTGGTTTTACCGAATTGGAAGCGTGGTAACTTCAAGTATATCGAGATTTATTATAATTTGCTTTGAAATATGATAATCTTATATTATAAATGATTTGTATTTTAAATTATAAACTATAGAAACATATATAACTATAATAGTCACCGTTAAATGATACAACTTTCAAACGCATTGCTAAAACTATGGATTTTATAGCATAATTTGTGAGATCGCAACATATTTAGTATAAACAAATTGGTCCCAAAAAGATAGAACCATTAGTTTTTTTTTCCAATAAATAAAATAATAGAGTAATCATTTATTGACCTAAAAGAATTGATAAATTTATTGAATTAAAATAATATTAGGCCTGAATCATGATTTATTCCGAAGTATCAAATATAAATTTTCCATATCAATCTTTGATCCAAAACAAGAATATAAGTTGAAGTATCAAATATAAATTTTCCATATCAATCTTTGATCCAAAACAAGAATATAAGTTGAAAGAAGAATAGTATCATCTCTATCTATCAACTATATAAGCTTATTGGTTATTAGAAGATATGGCCGACTTTAACAATCAGAATTGGAATTATCCACCAAGCCATCTCAGTTTAAGAGATAGCTCTAATATTTCGGCATCATGGTGTGATACTCCACATCACCAAATAGAGTCTTCTCCCGACTTTGTATATGTTTTTGCACAATTTTCAAAGGAAATAAGACTTCACTATGACGAGTGGGAGAGAACGGAGACCATTCGTAAGTAACAAATTGAGTTTCTATAGGATTCAGTTGAAGCCATAACAAGAGCGGTGGCTATGATAAAGACACAATTTAAACACAGAAGAAAGCCTCTGTGAGGAGCATAACACAAGTAAGAAGTTCTTGGGTTTGTTTGATGATGATTACCCAAGTGAGAAGGAGAATAAAGAGTAGATCAATGAGGAAGAATCACAAGACAACACTTATAAATCTTCACTTTTTGAGATTCAAATCATCACGCTACCACCGTTCATCAAAGGTCACATCTATGATGATCCTACATGGTCAAAACCTTCTCCACCACCAATCACATTTGCTGGTGCCAAATTAAGTTAAGCATATGAGTCAATCATTTCTATATATTACCAAGCTTGAAGGGATTCAAAACCAATACCCTTATATCGTGTTATATGACACATACTATAGGAAAAAGTTGTTATTTGATGAGCTTTACCAATGTATACATGAATAAGCCTAAAGATATAAATTATGGAAAGGAGTCTTGCACCACTCAAGTTAAAGTTATATTACCTGGTGTACCATCATTGTTAATCTTAATAGAGGGTGAGAATGTCTCACCTCTCTAGTACGTATTCTTTTTCCTTATGCTTATATTAAACATTTAAATTTTGAGAATATTGTCAATTTTAAGTTTGTGGGTGAGAACTCTCATTAGATTATTATTTATTGAGTGTGGCTTTGCTTGTATATTGATTGCCTTGATTTTCCTTCCATAAGTTGTGTGTTTTTAAGAAATTTTTTTTTCTTGTTTTTCTTTTGCTAGTTTGAATAAATTGTGAGTGTTGTTGAGATAAGATGACTTGATATTGATGATAAATATAGTTAGTTAATGTTCTCTTAGGTCTTTTAAAATATACTTCATTGAGATTATCTGTATGCTTGACTCGCATTAATTGAATCTTATTCTTAATTCTATATATTTGAACACAATTATTATGATCACTCGACTCTTTGAACTTTTGGAGAACACTTGTGTGTATTAGACATATGTTGACATCTCATAAACTCTAACACCTATTTAGTGAAGCTTGAGATGAAATTCTATGTTGGGTATTATTGAAGAAATGATTTAGGTCATCTTTAAACCGTTTGAGTCTTTCAAGCTAACTTTGATACATTATCATCCTAATATACCCACTTTGAGCCTATTTGTACCTTTTTTTTTCTATCACATTTTAGTTAAACTAAAATAGTGACCACTAACCTTTATCTTTTCAATATATTGATTGTTTTAAAGAGTTAATTTGTATTATGTTCATATTAAAAGAAATAATAGTGTTACGAAACAATTAAAAAAAAAAAAATAAAGGAAATAATTTGGTGAAAAACTTGTGTTTACCCTCTATTATGCAGGAGAGCCAAGATTTGTTGAGGAGCTCCCCCTTGGAGAGCCAAATTGATGATCTTGAAGAAAGTCAGGTTGAAGACATTAAACCAAGTGCTAGATAGGATGTAGTGCAAATTATATGCGTTTTGTGGGAGTGTTTGATAAAATATAAGTCAAAACAGTAAAAAAAAAAAAAGTAGCACTAGTACAAAGTGATGCAGCTTTGTAGGTTGTGAAAAAGTTCTAGAATTATCAGCGCCGCGGTGTTCTCCTTCTTCCTATCCTTTCGATTTTTGGTTCTAAATAAATTCAAAAAATAAAATATAATACAATTCTCCAAAAAAAAAAAAGTCATAGCATAGTAGCGCTATCAGTTCTGGTCAAACGACCTAAGCCTGTTTTTTCTCTCTTCACCAAATTGTCCCCCTCATACCCAAACTCCACCATAGGCCCTCTTCACTCAACATAACCCCTTAATTTCTCTCACTTATTTCCTTTCTACCACCTTAATCACAAAGATTTAAAGAGTTTTAAGACTCAAGCACCATTGTTGTCGCCTTTTTTCAAGGTTGAAAAGCTCCAATCTCCCACCATTGACAAGTAAGTTCTTGTACTATTTATAGTCAAATTTCTTGGAGAATTTTCGTGATTTTTTTGGAGGTTTTCACTGTCTCTTTTGAGACTTCTTGCCTTGGAACATTTTAGAGAATTACAATGGGTTGGTTATGCAATAATAGTTTATGCAATCTAGGTATTTGACAAAACCTCAAGTGAGCTTTCTTGGCTTGAATGTTGAATTGGATTACATGTGGTTATTTATTCCTTGTTTACTGATATCAAGAGATTGTTTTAGAGATTTTCTAAGAAGTTGGGTGTTTGGTTTCAAGAAAAACAATTGATACACACCTAATATTTGTGAAAACATCTTTGTGATTTTGGAGAGCAAATTATGACTATTTGATTGTAGACTTAGGATATCTATAAACTATATAGGGGAGTGTCAATCTTCTAGTGGAAGAGGTGGATTGTATCACTTGAGGTTCCACATAGCTTTGTGAGGGTCTGGGTGCACCTAGACTTATTGGGTTAAACCAATTTGGGCATTAGGATCTTTGCTTGAGGTGTTTAGACTTTGCTCCTCCTTAAATCTTTGATGTTTGTTATAGTGTAAGCCTGGTTCTATTTATTGTTGAGTCTATTGTGGTACTCGGTCATGGCACCGAAAAAGAGGAAGACCACCACAACCTCATCCTCATCTTCTTATGATAAGAAGTTATTCATTAGTGTTGAACTTGAAGACAGGTTTCACAATTATACGATCCACAAAAGCCTAATTAAAGAGAGAGGTTTCGATAATCCCTATGATGAACTTAAGGCCCTTATAGAAAGATGTGGTTAGGAAAAATTTGCTAACCAATCACCACCTACTACACTCCAAGTAGTGGTCGAGTTCTACACCAATGCCCGAGAGCACACCAACCTCAAGGCCTTTGTTAGGGGTAAGTAGGTGCCATTTGACCTCTCTACTATCGACAATTTATACAATATGCCTAATATTGATGATGATGTGTACTCCAAGTTATGGGAGAATGGTATTGACCTCGATGCAGTCATTTAATTCCTCACTTACCTAGGTACGTGATGGAGGAGATCTCAAATAGATGTAATTAACTTTTCTGCTAGTGACTTACGAAGAAATGCTAATGGCATGTATTATTTTATTTCATCCAAACTCCATCATTCTGACAATTATAGTGGTATCACTAAGGAATGAGCCATTCTCAATTATGCCATATTAAAAGGATTGAGTGTTAATATTGGCAACTTCATTTAGAGCTCTATTCTTCACATTGCCAAAGGTAGCATTATTGCAAGCCTGAGTCACTTTTCTCTTATTTATGGGCTTTGTCGCCAGGCTGATGTCCTAATGTCCTCTAGAAAAGTAGTTGTGCATCCTAAAGGCTCTCTAACTTAGCCTATTATCTCGCATTATCATATTCTATCATATGAAGAGTTAGAGCATTTGCAACAGGATACTATAGAGCCACTTCAAGTAGCCAGTCCATCAGCTCTGCTGCCACCTATAGCTAGTGATAGTTCTATAGATTGGGCAAGACAGATCCATGAGATAAGGGAGTGGATGAGTCAAATGCAATAGTCTCCTAGCTCACCAATTGTTGCAGGGCAACTTCGAGTAATAATTCCAATAGTTTGCCAATTGCCAAGAACAGCACTACTAGTACTACGTGCATTTCAATGAAACATTGGTGCAGATGCTTACCAACGATGCATTAAATATTGCCCTAGGCAGTGTGTCATTTCCTGCACCATCTCAGTTCCTACCTTCCTAACCCTACCCACCAGGACTCTTCCCTCTACCTCCTTCTTTACTCCACGGTGATAATAGCGAAGATGTCTGATATCTTTTTTTTGGGGAGTTCTCTAATCTTTTCTTTATCTATTTTATTTTTTATTGAGGACAATGATTATTTAAGTTTGGGAGAGTGTTTCTATTTTTCTTTCTTTAGTGTTGTTTTTTTTTCTTTTCCGTGTGTTTGTTACTTTTAGCTTCTTCTTTTTTCCTATTTTCAAAAAACAAATTGGCTTAGTTTGTTCACCCTTTTGGCCAATGATTAGAAATTTGATTGAAGGGAAAGTAGGTCTTTGAAATTCTAGATATTAACTTAATCTGTGTGCTTGACTTTGATTTGGTTCATGCATTCTTGAAATTTTATTGCATAACTTGATCATATAGCTACACATATTTAATTCATCTAATACTTAGAGAAAGTTTATACAAATTAGATGTTGATTTAAAGATCTCATCTAGAACTTGTTTGAAAACTATTTGAGGCAAATCCTAGGCTATGCATTACTAAAAATATGATTTAGATCATCATTGGATCGATTTAGTCTTTTCAAGCCTATTTTGTTGCTAAAAAGAACCCTAGTCAACCTCTATTGAGCTTAAAAGCATCTTCTTTGACTTTTACACTATGAGCCTAACCTTTAATTATTTTCCAATTCCTCACCTATACCTTGAGCACATGTGAATATAGTTGATATAATTGTAGTTATTAATATGGAAAAATGGATGATGATGGAAATGTAAAAAGAGTGTTTTTCATTTGAATATTTCTATACCCTCATATAAAAAAAATTCAAATTTGAGGGTATAGCCAAGTGTTAAGAGCTCATTTTGTAATTGGAGTCATTAGATTAAAAGTAAAGTTTGAGGAAGGTTATACTGTCTTACACAAGGGTTGTAAAGAAGAAAGATCTCAAAATGAAACATATGGGCACCAGAGTGATTAAATTATAAAAATGCCTTGTTATCCTACCCTCATCTTAACAACACATTACAAGCTTTAGAAAGCTCTTTTGATCTTTAGTGACGTGTAGTCTATATTGTAAGATGGTTGATATTCACACGACTAAGTTGCCGTCTCAGGCATTTTCATCTACCTCCAGTTATTCAACACAGTCTGCATCATCTCGTGTTGATGAGATATTGATTACTGATAAGGTACTTGGTCTTAGGAGAGAGTATAGGAGAAGAGTTAGTCTGAAGCTCAAGGGAGCTGCTAATACTTCTTCTACAGCAACTTGTCCACCACGGTATCCTTCTATGGTCAACTCTAAGTTGCGAGACATTTTTAGCTAGACATAGAGTTATTTGGCTGCTACCCACCAGTGTGAAGTGGTTCTCCTAGTACAACGTGATGTAGAGAGGCAGTATTTCAACAAACAACTGTGTTACATGTTTAGCACATTGGCAAAATTGGTCTGGGTTTCTATATGTCCATTCAACCGTCTACTGTTCTTGATATTTTTCTGATGCCCCCGCCACCTACATTGCCTCAGAGATTCCGATCTAAACCTCCTCCCCTAACTTTCGACTCTCAAGACAATGTAGATGAGGATGAGATTGATTTGGATAGCTAACTAGCTAGCTAGATAGTTCATTTTCTTATTGAACACTTTTATTAAATTTTTATTTTATGTCGCCGCTATAGGTATATTTTGAAAAAAAATATATATTTCAATATAGTTATAGCGACGATATAATAGTGACGACATTGTTGTCGCTATAGATGTTATATTTTTTTATATAATTAAATTATTAAAAATAGAAATAAAATTATAAAAAATAAAAATAAATTAAATCAAAATTAAAATAATTCCATATTAAAAATACACATAGCTCCTCTATAGCTCCTCTAAGTCATCGCTATAGAAGAGTTATTCCGACAACACATTAACGACGATATTTATCGCTACTATAGAGCCTTTTTCATGTAATGCTCTCTCTGTCTCTCTCTGTCTCTCAACTTTGATCTCGTTTTTTAGACTTCTAATTACTAATTTCACTAATTCATACAAATGGAGAACAAGATTTATTAAAACAAAAAAGAATTAGAAAGAAAAAGCAAAAAATAAGTAAATAAATTAGCCCTTATTTCACCTTTTGCGCTTGAAAAAAAAAAAGATTCTTGTTTTTGTAAAAATTAAAATCAAAACCATTGAATCACTTAAATTTTTATTTTTTCAAATTTCTCCATGCGAACACTAGTCAAATGTTAAAAGACTTAATTATAAAATTACTTTCTATAAACATACTAAAAGGACTAACTCAAATAGATAGAAACCTAAATACTATAACCACTTGTATTTTGTTTGGCTACTCACGTATGAAATATTTTATTTCATTTCGCAAGTATTATAGGTGATTTTTTGGTTGAATTTTTTCAATGTTTATAAATGGTATTTAAATTTTATCAAAAAAATGGTATTTCAATTTGTATGTTTAAGCTCTAAGTAGAGTTAACGAGGCAGAAACTAGAAACAAAATCCAAACCTGAAAGTTGGATTTCTCGGAAATATAGGAATTTTTAGGGAGGTAAAAAAAACGTGAAAACACAAATTTCGTACTCTCGTGTTTGTATTAGGCATTTAACATACCAAAATTATCAACCAGTGCAAAAAGCATCTACAAATTGATGACTAAATAGAGTTGTCACTGTAAAAACCTGGAATTTTCGAGAGTAATTTGGATATTTTACCAATTTTTCGGATAAAATATTGGGGGATTAATTTGCAAAAGTTTTGTGCAGAAGGACTAAATTGTAATTTTGGGGAACTAGATTGATAGAGATTTAAAATTTGGGGACTTATATGTAATTTTTGAAAAATTACACAGCACTATAAGACAGGGCCACATGCCCTGTCCTTTTTCTTTCTCTCTCTCTCTCTCTCTCTCTCTCTCTTTTCTCTCTCTCTCTCTCTCTTTTTGTTTTTAGGCTACGACCCACCAGAGGAGTCGTCGCGCCGCTCTGGCCATTGTCTGCCCGCGTCACCGATCAGCATCAACTCACTAGATCACGTCGAAGCTCTGCCATCCTTCCCCGGTCACCGCCGACGTCTGCATCACCGGAAAACCGCTTAAATGCCGTTTTGCAGATTTTGTCACTAGCGACGATTCCGGCCATCATTCGACTTCCAGCCGGTCCCGTTGGATTCATCTCGTCTCAATGATCATCAAGGTATATATATCTCAATCTCATTTCATCCGGATTGAAAGTTACCATTTTTGGGTATTTCGAGTTTATAATTTTTGTTTTTGATTCGGCCGTTGAATTGTGTTTTTGACCTCATTTTTAGATTGTACTTGAAAAATGGAGAAGTTTGATATATATATATATTGCCTATGTTTGGTGATCGGCACGAAAATCAATATCGGACGGTCGAGAGTTGCCTCGTTTCGTGTGCCACCGGTCCGGTGTGGGCCCGGACCAGAATTAGACAAGTTATGTGTCTAACCTAGCTATTTTAGGTGCTAGGAATTCTGTGAAGAGGTCCATTTGTAGAATTGAAGCTCCGGTGAGAAGTTGGTTTTTCGTAAGAGGATGATCGAGGGCTTGGAATTGGTTCCCGACCCTCCAGGTGATCGTCAACGACACCTTGAGGATTCAATAGTGTAGAATTTCTATTCGAGCAAGGTAGGGATTCAATTACCTCTGTTTTAAATCATTTTCGAATAAAACTTATTTTCTGCAACATATGAGAATAAATGTGATTTTTGGTTTCTCGAATATCTGTGATGGGAATTAGTTGTATGAGATATATACTGTATTGCTCTACGAATTTTCTGAGTGCAGGTTATTTTGGGTATATTAAAAATAGGGCCGTTATGCTGCCCGTTTTTTTATAAAAACCTGATATGCTAATTTTACTGAAAAACTAGAGCACGATTATTTTCACACTTCAGTTCTGTATTGCACGTGTCTTAGGATCATACATGAGTACCATGTTAGCATTGTGGGTTTATAGTGTGGCGTTGCGTGCCCCACTTTCGGTAAAAGTCTGTAAACTCGCGCGAGATTTTGTTACTTCTGATTACCTCCTCATTTGGCAGGTGTAGGCAATTCGGTTGCCCTTCCAGGTTTGGTAGGCGATACATGAGTGTCTCCTCCGGGTATGGGTTTAGGTATCAGGCAGGCTGTTAGGTACACTTAGTGCCATCATCCTGGATTTTCATATATGAGAGGATGTGAGCTCATAGGTATGGGTTGATTTGTGTCATGTGCATATGAATTGAATGGTTTTGATTATACTACTTTATATATATATGGATTTCCAGTTTGGATTATATATATATGTATGTTTTGGTCTAAACTAACTATGTAGGAATTCCCCATCACTAAAAAGATTTGATCAAGATAATTATTTTTTCTACTGGGTATTTTATGCTCACCCCTTTCCTCCCTTCCTCAGTTGGTGTCCAGTGCGATCTTGGTGATCAAGAGGAGTAAGAGATCATCTGGATTACAGTTCATCTCTTGGTAATGTTAGGAGTTTGTTGTCGTAGTCTTTGGACTATTTAGGTTTGGTATTAGCATTTAACTAAGATTACTGATTTCTATTTTGTATAGAAACTTATGTATGTCATTCTGGTATTTGACTTTTGTTGTGGATGATGGTGATGCTTGAGTTTTTATGTTGTAATTATTATTCAGTCTATGTTTCATGGTGTATACGAACTGTGGGAGTGGTTCACAGGATGAAATTCCAATTATTTTATTTAAATGGACCATTTTATAAAACTAGAACTTTTGACACTTTTCAAATAAATCAAGGAATTTCCCACCTTTGTGAAATTCCCCTTCTGCCACTGGACCGGGTTTTGGGTCGTGACAATCACAATCGAAAATCTAAGGTCGTAACTTTTAGTTATTTTAAATGAAAATAGTAATAAATAGTAATTTTCCAAAACTCTAAGTAATTAAGTACTTGAAATTTTTCATTTTTAATCCTTAAAAGTAACCAAATTTCAAAATCATGAAACTTTCCATTAGTTCTAATTAATTAGTCTAGAAACTTTTATTAATTCATAAATTTCAGTAAAATGAGTCTAATTAAACCTTAATTCCAATGTTCAAATAATTTATATAAAATTATTTGTGCTTCTTAGTACTCAATTTTATAGAAAAATCATCCTCATACATATACTTAGTAAATATAATACTATTGACTAAATAAATTTGATATAGATTGGAAAAAATGATGTAGAATAAGAACCAACAAATGAAGAGATAGAATTAGAACCAACAAATGAAGAGATAGAAAACGACATACATATGCCAAACAAGCTTGTCAAGCTACCATAATAATTACTCTAAAAATAAATCAACACCTGAAAATGGGAAAAAGTAGGAGGGTGAGCATGTAAATACTCAGCAGAGATTCAATTACAGGTTTTTAACTAATAGAAATACTTACTTTCAAGGTCTTATATAGTCAGTAAAATACTTAAACAATTGTATTGAAGTGTAATAAAAAGTACCGGCCAAAGGTTTAAATCTCCCAAAACCTTATAAAACACCGTCTTAAAACAAATTATTTTCCAAAGTTTCAAATATTCTAAAACATTGTAAATCTTAGTCTCAAAACAAACTCATTGTCAAAGGGTTCAACATTCTAAACCATTGTAAAATATCTCATCAAATTCAGTACATATCTATTCAAGTTAAGTACATAACAAGTAGTACAATTAATGACATATCCGAGCTACCAAAGACTAGTGACCATAAGTGTGCAATATAGTGTGAGCCACCTTATGTGGATGACTGCACATGTGTAATGTATTCGAGTCACCTAAATCAGTAACTATGAGTATGATATAAGGTCCAAGAATCCTAAATAGGATACTATAAATCCGAGCACCCTGATAGGAGTACTGTAAGTCTGTCGGCCGTGTAGGTATAATGAATATATGTAATACTATATATAATACTATATATATAACAGGAATGAGAATAATTATTTTTTTTCAAAATATTTATAAAACAGACTATAAAATATTTTTAATTAACCAAATTCAGTTCTCAAAACTAAATTCTAATTTAAATTGGATTTTATAAAAATTTCGATAGCATAACAACTATTTTTGTTAAAACTAATAAAATTAGTTCTTGCAGAAAATAATTCCAAACAAGATAATTTGGCGCACCAACTAGTCAAAACATGTGTACATCACATTTTAATTAAATATTTCACAAAATATCATATTTATTAAAAATATGTGAAAATTAAAATTAATCCAATTTAAAGATCAAGTAATCGAATCTCCACCTTAATCACTATGATGCTATTAAGAGTATTTGCCATTATTCAACGTTTGTTTGGAGGGTCTAGGATCGTTTTTGAACCCTCACTCATCCGCTTTGAAATGTCGTTTTTCCTACGAAGCCTCAAATAGAGAAACAAATACCTCCACTGAATCTCTAGCACCCAAATTAGCTGAGTTAGATATATAACTTGATCGATTTGTGCCTAGACCAAATTGGGGTCCATGACACACTAAATGAGATAAATATGAGCCGTCAGATTTTGTTTTTCATACCCATCGACAAATGTAATCACAATACATATCAAATTTCTTGGTTTCACGAGAACATCACAAATATGAGATTTGTTTGGCGATTTAACGGTTGGATTGAAAAATTATAATATAAAACTAAAATAACTTAAAATTATTCAAAAATCAAAAAATTTAATTTGGGCAATTTTAAGTCAAGATATATATATACCACGTGAAAGCTTGTAAGAAGACGAATTCAAAGCCACCAGTTTCAACCCCTGTCGATGCCAAAATCGTCGCTGGTGGCTGTATTTGTCTCCAATATATTTGGCCATTGCCAGTGTTTAGAACGTCCGTTGGCCGTGAAACTTTGGTCGCCGGCTTTTGGGATGGTACTAGTTGGACGCCAGGGATAGCGTTGCTTAACAATGGCTGGAAAGGCTTCATCAGAGACTTGCTATAAAATCGGTGTTTTGGCTGGTTGAAGAGAGAGAGATCATGAGAGAGAGAGAGAGAGCTGAAAGATAGATATATAATTTTTTTTTTTTTTTCCAGATTTTATGGTCAAATGACCAATTTACCTTTTAAAGTTTTTGTTTTTTACAAGAGCTACTTTATTAACTTTGTATCAAGGATTATCTTACTATATAAGTTCAATTATATAAAGATATGTCTTTATATGGACACTCTAGCCTATTTTGTTTTGTTTTTAATTTTGTTATTTTTTCGGCGATTAAATTAAGAAAATTTGATCCATTTTCCGTTTTTCGAACTTGCCCTTAAAATATATCCATGAAAAGTTTAGAGGGAAAACTACGGCCGGTAATCCTATCTATGACTCTAGGCTGGCCTTTTGACTTTATATGGTAAAATTCTAAAAATTTGAAAGATTCAAGATTTTAATTTCCTTTTGAAAAATATTGGATTTATTTAGAAAACATCAATTTCAAAATTATTTTAAAAAATATACTTTTTACCAATTGATAGGATAGTGGAGGCAACATGTTATTTATATATGATTGGCTAATTAGCACAAGTAACATGATTAGCTTATCTAAGTAACCTGATCAATTACTTCGAGTACCAAGTAACTTGATGTACCATTGAAAATGCTAATTTTGAAGAAAACATACTATTTATATATATAAATTAAAAATTATTTTTTTCAATAAGTTTTTATAAAATTTTTTAAAAACAACAAATATCTCCAATTTGAAAATTATTTGAAAAATCATACTTCTTTTTGGAAAAATATATTTTTTAAAAAATATTTAAAGAGATACCACTTTATACAAATTGATGAGATACTTATACTAATTGATAAAGTTACTTGAGGTAACTAGTTAGGTAATCTGACTAGTTATGTCAAGTAATTTGATTGGTTCCTCTAAGCAACTTAGCCAACTATCATGAGTATATTTGAGAAAGACTAATTTTGAAGAAAAATTAGTATTTTTCTATATTTTTTTAAAAATGGTACTTTTTAATAAACTATTAAAAAAATATTTTGTAATTAATCAAGGATTTTTCAAAAGGTTCACCCCATCCGTGTTTTTCAATTTTTTGGACTTTGGGCTTTGATCGTGGATTTTTGTAAAAGCTTAAGGCAAAATGTGTAAAATAAGTTAAATGAAGAGTATTTGTGAGAAATATCTTTCTTTTACTCATTAATTTAAAACACAGCTGATTTTTACACCTATTTACTAAATGGCCACTTTTCATTTTGTTTCAATGACAGTTTATTAGTCGATCAATTTTTACGTAAAATATATCAATTTATATATACTAATCAACTTTTGATATTATTATATCAATTGAATACAAAATTATCAATTTGATATTGATATATGTTTTATGAATCTTATTTATTTCATTATTTTTAACAAATTCGGCTACTGTTTAATAGTGTTTGAAAAATGGCGATTGGCTACATAATGACCTAAATTTTTGCTATTTGGCAAAAAGCCCTTAAATCAGTGACATGGGCCTAACATCTTCTCACTCTCTATCAAGTGTAGGTCCATTTTACGTATTGTTTTACTTCTCATTACATAATCCATTGAACAATTCTAATGCTAAATACATAATCCAAATTAATCCAGTGCTTCCCTTGCTATATTTACTAGGCAAAAGGGAAGATAAGAAGGAAGAGGACCTATATTACTCAGGGAAGAGAAGATGTGTTTGATATCAGAGAAAGATAGAATACCAAAATCTTCACCATTATTTGGTAGGAGGGACAGGTGGAAGGAAAGAGAAAGATTATTATTAGAATAATCACTTTACTGCTTGAGTGAATATCTTTCTACTAAAATCTTTTCAATTTTGGAAGGATTAAAATTTGGTTCAAATTGAGAATTTGAAATTCATTGTCTAATCCATTCTCTCCTAAAATCACTCCTACCAAACTAATATCATACCTAAATCTATCTAATAATCTTCTCGCACTACTCTTTCTTACCAAACACATTTGATATATATATAGGGCACCAATTCAGTAGGTATTTTTTTTTTTTACCTATGCATAGGTATCAATTTGGCTAATGAAAATTTAGCATACACATTTTTTTATTGTAAAAAGTAAGAGAGAGAAAGAACATTAATGATGCACGTCTTTTCATGCTCTTCATTATAGCCATTAGAACACCATTAGATGGTGATCCAATGGCTAAAAAAAAAAATACTTACCCATAAGTAAAGAAAAAAAATACCTATTAGATTGGCAACCATATATATATATATATACCTCTAAAATAATATAGACAAGAAAAAAAATACCTATTAGATTGGCAACCATATATATATATATATATATATATATACCTCTAAAATAATATAGACAATGACATTTCAAATCCAATCTAAGGGGTAGTGACTCAAATAAAATTCTCGTTACCTGATGGCCGATCCCTTATTTATACTTCATTATATATATATATATACCTCCAAAACAACATAGACAATGAAATTTCAAATCCAATCTAAGTAAGAGGTAATGACTCAAGTAAAATTCTCGTTACCTGATGGTCGACCCCTTATTTGTATTTCATTAAGAGTGTGTTTGGTAGAAAAGAGAAATAGAAGAAAGGAGAGGATGTGGGGATTATTGGATAGATTAGGAATACGATAATTGATGATTGTTTGGTAAGAGGAATTTTATGAGGGAAGAGAATAGATAAGGGATTTCAAATCCTTAATTTTATCCCACTTTTAATCCCTTCAAAATTAGAGAGACTTTTAATTCCTTCAAAATTAGAGAGATTTTAGGAGGGGGATATCTACTCAAGTGGTAGAGCGGCTATTCTAACTATAATCTTTCTCATTCCTTCTATCTCTCCCTTTTACCAAATAATGGAGAGGATTTTGGTCTTCTCCCCTTTCTTTTATATCAAACATAGTAAAGGATGAGTGCTCTCCTTCCTTTCTTACTTCTCTTTTCTAAGTAATATTAGCCCATTTCTTCCTCTTTTTCCTCCCCCTTTCCAAACATAGCCTAAACGTGTAGAGAAAGTATTAAAAGATTGATGAATAATAATTTGTTTTACAACTTACCTTCAATTATTTTAAGATTCCTTATATATTGACCCTTAACATAAAGAGTTCAATCTTAATTTCAGTTCTTAAAAATAATAAAATATCCTTGATTCTTAACTTGTACAATTTGTTCCAGACTTCTGAACCTAACTATGCTTTTCTATAATATTTGTCATTAAAAGTTCAAATGTCTTATTCCAATATCTGAACTAAGTTTTTTTTTTGTTCTCTTACTAATTAGTCTAGTTAATATCATTTTATTCTATGAATTGTTGATTTATAAGTGAATTTATTTGGGTATTCTTCTATGAATTGTTAGTTTATAAGTGAATTCATTGGGTATTTTTTGCTCCTCATTCATAAGAAGGTTAATTACACAATTTATTCCTTGTATTTTGGTTATTTATTTATTTTTTTTATATCTTGTGTTTCGATTATTATCAAAATTGAACTCTTAATTTGAAACTTGTAACAAATTTATACTATTTTTTGGTCAAACAAAAATTTTGACTATTGAGTTTAGCAAAATACTATTTTAAAACTTTAAGGAGATATATTTTAGTGCTTAATTTAAGTTTAAAACTAATCATAGTGCTTAATTTAAGTTTAAAACTAATCAAACTTAATTGCTAAAAGAACAACAATTAAAAAATAATTTAAGAAACGCGAAAGCCTAAAAAATTAAATAATATTTATCACAAATTTTATCAATTTTATATAAGTTTTAAGTTTGACTTCTTTTAGAATATATAGATTTAAAATTTCAAGCGTTTGTTGGAAAACATAAAGGCCAAAATTAGTGTTTGGCACAAAAATAGTATAAATTTGTAACAAATTCTAAATCTAAAGGTTAATGTTGATAATAATTAAAATACATGGTATAAACTGATTAAACAGTTAAAATACAAGCTAGAAAAATATAATTATCCCTTAATAAGAGGTTTGTTCAAATTGAGAAGAAAACATAAAATCTTGGATATTATGAAAGAAGTAAAGTTATAGATATACATAATTTACACGCAAAAATCACACACGATAATGTGACATATTTTTTAATCACCTATCAATTTTGAAAGTAGAACCATATCAGTTACACAATTGGTAAAAAAATATATGCTATATCAATATGTGTGACTTATGTGTGTAAAATTTTTATATCTTTTATCTTTATTTTATGAGTAATTTGTCTATTATTTTACTCTTTTAAGGCTAAAAATAGGTAACAAGTCCGTCACAATTAATTGTTAGTAGTGTTGAAGTTTCCCTTCCATATATTTCCTATCTTGTTTATTGATTCACGTGGATAAATCCAGGCATACGTAACACAAGACAGCATTCTGCTAACAAGCTTAACAGTAGGAGAAGTTGTACACTACTCAGCTCAGCTGTAGCTACCGGATTCTATGTCCGTGGCGAAGAAGAAGGAGAGAGCTGACACCACGATAAGAGAGATGGGCCTAGCTAATACGGTCAACGCGGGTGGGGGACAGGGAACGAGGGCATTTGCATAGAGATACTGACAAGGCCCAATCTTTTGTTCTTCGATGGGCCGATAAGTGGGCTCGACAGCGCTGCTTCTTACTATGTCATGAGCTGAGCAGCATTGTCAGCTTGGATGGTCCGAGAAGCGCTGGAGGCAGCAGTATGATAACTAAAGTGATTTCAATTCATCAGCCGAGCTCCGAAATCTTTTAGCCTTTTGACAGTCTCTGCCTTCTTTCTGCTGGTAAAACGGTGTATTTTGGCCCTGGGTCTGCGTCTGCTGCAAATTATGTAAGTGCTTTTTTTTTTTACTAATACCATAATGAATATCATTAGGAAAATAACATCAGGGTTTTAAACTAACTTGCATTTTATCCAAATGATTAGCATAGTTAGCAAAATTTGATACAAAAATTAAACGATCAATAATCTGGAGGGATATTCGGCGGTAAACAAAATTAAATTGGAAAAAAAATAAAAGTTTTTGATAAAGGAACTTAAATTTGCTGAAAAGTGTTTTATGTCGTTGAAAATATGCTTATATGTATAATATATTTTTGAGTGAAAAAATATGAGTATTTTTCAGTATACATGACAAAATTACGTAATTCTGCAGTAAAATTTCATAATACCTTATAGGTATAAAATATGAGCATTATACATAAAATTGCTAACTAAGATGATTAGAGAGTTTTACTTCATATTTTGCATGATTTTTTACGTATGATGACTGCATATATTGGTATCCACTATTTTTCTTCCCAAAAATACAGAAAGTATTTACTCAATTTGGTAAATTGGGTCAAAGCTATTGCTTGATATAGATTTGGTAAAAATTACACTATAAATATAATACTAATATAATAGTCTTATTAACAAATAATAATAGTCTAGCTACCTTTTTAACCCCACCACAAGCACCCAATCATTATTATTCTTTTTCCTAAAAATTCATATTA
Organism: Parasponia andersonii; assembly: GCA_002914805.1. NCBI lineage: Eukaryota > Viridiplantae > Streptophyta > Magnoliopsida > Rosales > Cannabaceae > Trema > Trema andersonii. The sequence goes on along the minus strand of JXTB01000177.1, from coordinate 406,023 downwards.
ACATTTTAAGATAAATTGAGTATTTGATATTAAAATTGTTTGGTATTATGATTTTAGTTGATAATTTAATTATTTGAATATGGGAACTTTGACCATTTTTAGATAAAAAATAGACAAAAGTCAATGAAATTTGTCAGAAGAGAAACTTTTGACCCAATTGATTAGCATAGTTAGCAAAATTTGAGACAAAAATTAAACGATCAATAATCCGAAGGGATATTCGGAGGTAAACAAAATTGAATTGGAAAGAAAAATAGAAGTTTTTGATAAAGGAACTTAAATTTGGTAAAAAGTGTTTTATGCCGCTGAAAATATGCTTATATGTATAATATATTTTTGAGTGAAAAAATATAAGTATTTTTCAGTATATATGACAAAACTACGTAATTCGACAATAAAATTTCATAGTACCTTATAGGTATAAAATATGTGTAAAATCTCGTTTTTATCGAGGACAAAAGGGTCTTTTGACCAATTTGTTTTTAAAAAAAAAAGAATATTTTTTTCAGTCTCTCTCCCCTCCGATCTCACTCTCTTTCTCGCTCACACTCTCTTGCTCTCTCACTCTCACTCTCTTTCTCTCTCTCTCCCGCTCGTTCTCTCTCTTCATCGTGGCGCCCCGCCATGAAGCCCAGACGACGCGCGCTGCCCAACCGAGTCGACTGCCAAAGCTCTGAGGCTGCCGGACCGTCACGTTGCCGAGGAGGAGCGAAGATCCGCCGCGGTTTCCGTCGCTCGCCGACGAGGCTTCCGGCGACGAAAAGTCACGAAACTGGTGGCATTCAAATCCTCTCGTCATGGGCTTTCTCCAGGTATATATTACACGATCCCATTTTGTTCGGGTTAAAAGTTGCTATTTTTGTGTATTTTTGAGCTCGGGTTCAACTTTTGATCCGGTCGTTAGATTTCGTTTTTGTTGTCATTTTTGGAATGTACTCGGAAAATGGTGAAGTTTGATATATATTGACTATATTTGGTGATCGGCACAAAAATCCATATCTAATGGCTTAGAATTTGTCTCGTTTTGCATGACAACGGTCCGGTGTCGGCTCGGACCCAAACTAGTCGAATCATATATCTAATCTAGTTATTTTGGGTGCTAAGAGTTCAGTAAAAAGGTTTGTTTGTCGATTCGAAGCTCTGTTGAGGAGTTGATTTTTCACAAGTGAACAATCGAGGGCCTAGAATTGGTTCCCGACCCTCCGAGCGATTGTTCAACAGTATCTTGAGGACCCATTGGCGTGATATCACTATTCTAGTGAGGTAGGGGTTCAATTACTAAGTTTTATACTTATTTTGATATAAAATATGCATTATGACCTATTTCTTCGAAATGTCGATCATATACTTGAGTTCCATTTTAGTATTGTGGTATTTAGATCGCTAGTGAGTTGCTACAGCGCTAGGTGTGAGACCTAGGCTCTTGCGTAAGATTTGCTGACACACCTCTAGGTAGTGTCAGGATGCTGAGTACCTCTGTTACAGAGGTATTATAGGACCGTAATGAGAGGATGAGAGTTCATGTATATACTTATACTTGGTTGATTTATGATATATAAAATAATGAACATGATTACTTATGATTTTGATTTCTTTGCAAACTTATTTTATAAATAGATTTTGGAAAGGTGCTTACCATGCAGGTTTGCAAAGTTGCATCATACCAAAAAGGGTAATTGGAATTCCTACTGAGCATGTGAATGCTCACCCCCTTTCTTTCCCTTCTCAGATGATTTACAGTGCAACTTCGACAACTCCGGAGCAGAGTAATCCAAGAAGAACTTTATCCAAATTTTGTGGTTGGTAATTACTTAGATACTCACTTTGAATTTATAATAATATTTGAGGCTCATACTTTGTATTTAGTCTGTATTATCTATGATACCCACTGGTGATGACGATGTGATGGATATTTATATTTTATTACTATTATTAATAGTTTATATCTAGTGGTGGTCACAAACTGTGAGAACTTATAATTTGACTATTTTTGTAAACTAGTTATCGTCTTTTTTTTTTGAAGAGTTACAGTTTCATTTATTTCTAAAATAAATTATGAATTTCCATTTGTGAAATTCCTTTTCTGCCACTGACCCGAGGTTTAGGTCGTGACAATATGAGTATTATGCATAAAACTACTAACTAAGCTGATTAGAGAGTTTCACCTCATATTTTGCATGATTTTTTACATATGATGATTGCATATATTAGTATCCACTGTGCCAATTGAGACTAGCTCAGTTGGTCCAAGGTTTGAG
>JXTB01000177.1:364985-403160 GCA_002914805.1 Parasponia andersonii | reverse complement strand
CAATCATTATTATTCTTTTTCCTAAAAATTCATATTAACATTTTAAGATAAATTGAGTATTTGATATTAAAATTGTTTGGTATTATGATTTTAGTAGATGATTTAATTATTTGAATATGGGAACTTTGATGATTTTTAGATAAAAATTAGACAGAAGTCAATGAAATCTGCTAGAAGAGAAACTTTTGACCCAAATGGTTAGCATAGTTAGCAAATTTGAGACAAAAATTAAAGGATCAATAATCCGGAGGGATATTTGGTGGTAAACAAAATTGAATTGGAAAGAAAAATAAAAATTATTTTGCAGAAATTTGAAAGTGAAAGTATTATTTTGCAGATAAAGTCAGGATTTTTTTTTTGTAGAAAAGTTTAAAATGAGAGTATTTTAATGTTATTATTCCTTCTTTCTTTTTTTTTTCTCCTAATATAATTTTCTTGTAATTTGCTTTGAAATGAGTTTAAACACTCTTTGGTTTGTAACAATTTTGTGGCCAAGTATTTTGTTTCAATGTTGCTGGGATGAATTTTTTTTTAAATATTCAAAACAGAGCAAAGAGAATTTTATAGTATCAGGAACGACTTTCTTAAATGATTTGTTAAGATTTTTAAAGAATTTAGTAGAGAACTGTTCAAGAACCTATCCTTTTAACTCTAGTTGAGCCCATTGTTACCTCTTAATCTAGTGATCCTATCTCTATAGATATTGTTCCTAGTCCACCTACACACTAACTTCCAAAACTTATATCGAATATATATATTTTCTTTGATTTACTTTCTAATATGACTGTTGAATTAGTTTTCAATTCGTTAGAGTTTTTTCTTTTTTATTTGCTTGAGAAAATAAGGTATTTTGAAGATTCCTATTTTTAAAAGAGTATAAAATAAGTTCAAAAAGTTCGGATCATACATCTTCACTAAGCATATATCAACACTTTTGCTTACCAATTGTTCACCTTTTGAGATCATTGTTTATGATGTATGAGTTCTAAATCACTGGAGTCAAGTTCTGGAACCTTCGAAAGAGTGATGTGGAATAGAAAACATGTATTTTAGGAATGTTATTATTACTATTACTTTAAATTTTTATTTTTATTTTTATTTTGAGTAACTTGATTTATATTTATTGGTTTTCAATCCAGTAGGTATTTTTTTTACCAATCTAGAGATAGATTTTTTAGCTGTTGGATCATTTTTTAATGGCTACTATAATTAGAGTTGTTAAAAAAAAATCAGTACTTATTATTAGTTAGAATGTGCAACTATAAATTATACTCATACACTTCCATGTTGGTACACACAGTCACAAGTAATATAGATTTGGGAGTTAGTGTATTAAACCCACGATGATTGATTACTAAATCTAAGCTAAGTATTAAAATTAGTTAACCCTAACTTTATCAAAACAATAAAAATATAGAGTTTAGAGAAATAAAATAAAATAAACTAAACTAGCATGCAAAATGAATAAAAGATAAATCAATAATAAAAATATCTAGATCTACTATATCATGCTATTGTAGAATTTTTCTCTTAAATTAATTAATCTGTTAGAGTTGTCAACTGAGAATTCGAATGTATTCACAAATTCCTTTCCAAGATATAAGTGAAAATACGTAGACAATCTAATATATTACTCTTAACATAAATTGACTAGATTTATTAAGCTTAGTAATTCTCATACAAAAGTTGCACAAATCACATAGGTATATTCTTATCCTATGCAAATTTACTCCACATTAGGTGATCTTATGTTGTTCTACCTAAGTCTAAATTTCTAGTCCCTTGTCCAAGTTTATTGAAATTCGCTCAATAATCTATTTAATGATTAATTAAATAAATCAATAAGTATAAGGTAAAACAAATAACTCAACAATAAATTTAATTAATGAAAGAGGAAAGAAATAAACAAGCACATGATACTAAGTCGGTTCACATAGTAAAACTAGACAAAAAAATATTTAGTTCATAATAATTGAGAACTAAGTCGGTTCACATAGTAAAACAAGCACACGATACTAAGTCGGTTCACATAGTAAAACTAGACAAAAAAATATTTAGTTCATAATAATTGAGAACAACGACATTATAATCCAATAAATTCAAGAAATACAAAATCAAAAAGAGAAAAATTATAGAATTCCCTTTTAGAAAAACTTGAAGTTATTCATGGAGGTTGTCAAGTTCTTCCTCCAAGCTTGGCTCTTACTCCCTTGAATTCTATCTCTAGGATTTGCTCTCAACTACACTATCTTTACATATGGAAAATAAAAAGAAAAACTCACAAAAAAATGAAGAAAAAATTGTATAAACAAATAGTGGTGTGGATATTGTGGAGGAAATCAAGAAATAGAGGATTAGAGCTTGCATTTGTCTTCTTCTTTTTCTTCTTCCTCTTCTTCTATGGCTGCCTCCCTATCTTTCTCTCTATCTTAACATTCCTCATTCGATCCCAAAGATAGGGTTTAAAGAGATGGCTCACCTAAGATACAGGAGGTAGCATTGTAGCGCTATTTTTTGCATTGCAGCACTAAAAATTCTCGAGAGTTAGTACTACAGTGGTACTTTGGCATTTCTACACCACTTTTCCACTAGTCTAGTGCTGTGACTTGTCATGTGCACTAAGTACAAATTCACCTTAATTTATATAAAACACCCTTATTTCATTCTCCTATATATATAAATACACAAAATATTAAAATAATAAGAAAAACACTTGAAACAACTTAATATAAATAAGAAAATAGCAAAGCAAAACTTAAGGCAAATTAGTATTAGATAACTCTAATTTAATGGAGTTAACACACCCTCAAACTTAATATTTTGCTAATCCTTGAGCAAAAGAAAAAAAAAACATATAAAAACACACAAGAGGTAATGCACTGATACTAATGATTTCCAATTGGTTCCTTAATACTCACATAATAACACAACTCAAAGAAAAGTTAAAATATTGGCTTGGTATAAAGAATAACTCTAGAGTGAGTCTCATCTCATATCAAAGTTCTTTTCTGTGTATGTGCAAATATTTTTCTCTTATCATTGTATGAAATTCAAATAAGTTTATGCAAACATGTAATAAGAACAAATCTCAAAAATATTAATCAAGTTCCATAAGATTGCTTTTTAAATCCATCTTTACTAATATAGGTAAATACAATACCAAAGATCAAAAGATCTTCATTAAGCTTGTAATGTGGGCTTAGGTAAATGTATGATGATTTTGATAAAGTAAGCTCAAATCACTCTTAAGCACTTTAACTCTAGGACTCGTATATAGTTATTCTTTCATACACTAATACGCCAATAAAATCAATTTTTTTTCTTCTATCAATACATCGCTAAACACTTATATCTTTACATATATATATATATTATTTTTTTTAAATCTCACTCCACCCATCCTCCCGTAAAATAATATAGCTCAAAATTATTCAATAAAGACAATCAATATGCTCAAGGGATAAATGTAGAATGATATTATTTTAAGTTGGGCTAATGTGTATGTGATTGAAGAAAAAAAAGCTTTGCAAGGATCAAAATAGGTGTACTAGGGATAAAATGCATCATAGTTAGCTCGAACAGCTCAAACGATCTAAAGATTGCCTAAATTCTTTCCTTGATAAATTATTATCTAGAATTTCACCTCAATAGATTATCAAGCAAATTCTAGCACTTGTGAGATTATCAAAATATCATGTTCACATAATCATTCTCTAGATTCATACACAAATTAAAGATCAAGGTATTGTACTCAATATAGACTTTCAAAATCAAAATGGAACTAACACAAGAAGTATCCATAAGACTAAATTAATATCCATATTTTTCAACAAATTATGGACCAATTCATCCACGGTTCTTATTATTGGAACATGGTAATCATCAAAGAAAGTATAAAATACCTTTATTTATTCAAACACACAATCATATAACTAGGAAAATAAATATACAATAACAAATAAACTAACATAAGTACAATCCAACAAGGTTTATTCCCTCTCCCAAACTTAGCATTTATAATATAAGAAAATTAAAGAACAAAAAAATGAGTTTAGGGATACTCCTCTCGTTGACACATAGACATGATGCTTGATCTCCTGAAAATAGCACCAACTCTTTGGATTACACAAGATATGAACATTGAAAAAATAATACAAAAAATAAACACTTAGGTTACCTCTCAAGAAGCCTTGAGTTATCATCTTTGGCTTGACTCAAGTGAATGCTCATTAAAGAGTAGTTGTCGTCCATAAAGTGTGGCATACACCACTACGAATGGATCTTTGTTGCAATGGTCTTCAAACTTGATAGGGTATAGACAATTATTACTCATAAATCCAAATTGACTTCATTTCAAATGATTGCCTTCAAAGGAAAACTTTACCTTTGGTTCAAGCTTGTAAAGAGTATATTGCTGAGATGGTAGCTTTAATGGCAAATAAGACTCTGTCAGTAGTATACTTGGGCCAAGTCATTGGTCTTTTGGACTTCCTCAAGCACCGACATGCCTTGTGATTCTTCATCTTCAAATTCTCTCGAAGACTCTTCAAAATAAAAATATTCCAACTCAAAATTAGTCATGTCCTCCATCATTTAATAGGCTTCATCTTCATGTCTCTCTTCACAAATTGGGAAGCCATATCTATTTTCAACCTAACTTCTACTTATAAGATTTAAACCTTTCATAAACAATTAAGAGTTTGTACCATTTGGGCAATTCATGCTTGGGTTCTCTACTAAGCTTTATCTTGAATTTTTCCCAAGTCATGTGTAAAGGTTCCAAGCTATATTGGGAAAATGTCGTGAAGCTTTAGTGAAATCCTGCTTAAACTAGCATAATAAATCTCACAAACAAAAATAAAATAAGTCAAAAAAAAAAAGAAAAGAAAAGAAAAGAAAAGAAAAGTTTGAAGTAAAATTAGAATTCATTGGTATTGATATTAACAAAGAGTTAGTATTTCGATCTCTAGAAACGATGCCAAAAACTTGTTGGTTAGAATATGAAATTATAAATTATACTCACACACTCTCATTCAAATGCACATGGTCACAAGTAATATAGGTTTAGGAGTTAAAGTGTCGAACCTAGTCTAAGCTAAGTATTAAAATTGGTCAATCCTAACTTTATCCAAACAACAAAAATATAGATTTTAGAGAAATAAAAAAAAAGAAACTAAACTAGCATGCAAAATGAATAAAAATAAATCAATAAGAAAAATGTCTAGATTTACTAATTCCCTAACCATTCTCTTATTATGTTATTTCATAATTTATCCCTTACATTAATTAATTCACCAGAGTTGTCAACTGAGAATTCGAATGTATTCACAAACTCCTTTCCAAGACATAAGAGAAAATACCTAGCTTAGATAAGCTAGTATGTTACTCCTAATAAAATTAACTAGATTCATTAAGCTTAGTAATTCTCGCATAAAGGTTCCACAAGTTATATAGCTACATTCCTATCCTATGCAAACTCATCCAACATTAGGTGATCTTATGTTGTTTTACCCAAATACAAATTTCTAGTCCCCTTTCCAAGTTCATAGCAATTTTACTCAACAATCTATTTAGTGATCAATTAAATAGAAACAATAAATATAAGGTAAAGCAAATAACTTAATAATGGATTTGATTAATGAAAGAGGAAAGAAATAAACAAAACGTATAATACTAGGTTAGTTTACATAGTAAAACTAGACAAAAAAAATATTGAGTTCATAATATAAGTTGAGAACAATGACATTATAATCCAATGAATTCAAGAAATACAAAATCAAAGAGAGAAAATTTATAGAATTCTCCCTTAGAAAAGCTTAAAGTTATTCATGAATGTTGTTAAGCTCCTCCTCTAAGCTTGGCCTTTGCTCCTTTGAATCCTCTCTCTAAGATTTGCTCTTAACTATACTACTCTCTAAATATAGAAAATACAAAGAAAAACTCACAAGAAAATGAAGAAAAGATAGTATAAACAAAGGGTAGTATTGATATTATGGAGGAAATCAAGAAATAGAGGATTAGAACTTGTATTCATCTTCTTCTTCCTTTTCTTTCTCACTTTTCAAGGTTGCCTCCTTCTCTTTTCGTCTATCCTAACATGTCTATTTTAACTCCAAAGATATAGTTTTAAAGACGTGGCTTGTGCAATTCTAAGGTAGGCTGAATCTGAACCGTTAGATCGTCAAAAAATTGATCTCGGCCGTCAATTATTGACCTAGGACATAGGAGGTGATGCCGCGGCACTATTTTTGGTGCTACAGTGCCAAAAGTTTCCTAAAGTTGGTGCTGCGGTGCCACTTTTGACGCTTTAGTGCTACTTTTCTACCGGTCTGGCACCGTGACTTATTGGGTGCGCTATTTCTTTGTTTGAGCTCTAAATTGTTTCATTTTTGTTGTGTTATGACCGTATCGGATTCAACTTTGAATTTAATAGTTTGAAAAACCCATTTGGGAGGTATAAATTTACCTTAATTCGCATCAAATACCCTTATTTTATTCTTCTATATACACAAATACACAAAATATAAAAACAACAAGAGAAACACTTGAAACAACTTAATATAAATAAGAATATAGCAAAACTCAAGACAAACTAGTATTAGATAACTCTAATTTTATATAATTGACATCTATTATTTAATATTTTTCTCTCTTTACTTTTTGTCATAAAAATATGTACATGAGAATTTTAATTGGGCAAAACAATATCCATGAATAGGTAAAAAAAATAAAAACTATTGTATTGATGCCCATATTTGTTATTTGCAATAGTATATTCAATTGCTTATCTATAAATAGATCATCTATGTTATTGCGTGTATTATGAATGAGTATTGAATTATTATTGAGTTTTTTCATCTATAGTTCTTCTAAGAGTTTTGTTTAATTCCTGCTCTATTCTCTCTTTTTTTATTTTCTTTAAAAAAAAGATTTCCCTAACCTTTAGCCATGTTACTCTACATATGTTCTTTCTTTTCTCATATTGTCCTACATAAGTGACAATAAGTTTAAAGGGACCAGGAAGAGTACTTTAGCATAAGGAAGTTTTCTTTCCAGTGTTGCCATCGGTGATCGTTTCGCATCAAACTATTACTCCATAGCATTCCTCTATGAAATATTAGTGATTCGTAAAATGTATGTAGTAGTTAGATTTTTTAATTTAGGGTATAGTAATAAATAATTAACTCCTATTCTTTGCTTGAATTTTATGTACAGTTTTTCGCTCTGAGTGGTTTTCCTTGCCCAACTCTCCCAAATCCATCCGATCACTTCCTGAAAACCATAAACATGGATTTTGAAGTAGAACAGGTAACCCAACTTTCTAGCTAAAAGAAATACCATAATCCTATAATAAATTTTAAAAGTATCTTTCAAATTATGTGCTTCTATAAATAAAGAGTAATATATATGATGTGTCAATATATTACTAAATGATAATAAGTAAATTCAGGCAAGACTTTCATGGAATCTAATCTATTAATCATACTCTTCTAGTTATGTGATGGTGGTTACCGGTGAGACCCGTAGCATTGCTCATAAATAAAAAGTAATAGATGTTGTTTTGGTAATACTAGCAGGATATTGAACAAAGCTTAAAAGGAGCAGTAACTACTGTAAAAAAAGCAATTGATAATCTTATAAGGTCTTATAAAGCGTCTGAAACCTTCCAGCAAGTTCGAACACAAGTAGCTGAAATATGCAGTACCAAACAGGTAATAGTCTAGCCAAAAATTATAACCAATTCATGCAATACAATTATGTTCTTGAGAAAAAAAAATGACAATATTACGTCCCTACACTAACAAGTATGTATTGTCATATAGAGGTCCAAACTATAAAACGAATGCAATTCAACTTCAGGAGAAAATATTTCCCATGACTGTTTTCCCTACTTGCACGTGATAGCCACAAGATTCTTAAGGTCATAAAATAATATATCTCTATTTTCAGTGAAACTACTAAACCAATAATTAATTACGAGATTTAGGGACTCAATTATTCTATGATATTTGTTTAGGGACCAAAGTCTAAATCCCAAGAGTTGTTTTCTGGATTTTTAAACATAAAAGCAAGAGTACTTTTTCTTATTTTGTTTTTTATTTTCAGAAACAAAAAGTGTTTGGAAACTTATTTTTGTTTCTTGTTTATTAAAATAAATAAAAAAATGTTTAGTGACCATTACTTTTAATTTTAAAAGTGGAAAGAGAGAATTAATTTTAGAAGATCTAATTAAAAAATATGACATAGACATTTTAAAAAATGATGTAAATAAATAGAGAAAAATGACGAGAGATAAAGTTAGGAGAAAAAAATAATAGAGAGCATAAAGAGAGATAGAGAGAAATGATCGTGAGGAGGGAGTGTGTAGAGAGTGCAAGGAGAGAAAAAGTGAAAAAAGAATAATGAGAAAAAATGGTACTTTTTAAAAATAAAATTAAAAAGTTGGAATTTTCAAATATACCTTTAAGAGTAGTATTTTTATGATATATCCTGGAATTTTCAAAATTAGGGAAAAAGTACATTCATGCCCTTTTTTTAACTATCGTTTCTAAATACCCATTATATATTTTTGTCTCTCCAATACATATTTTTATACCCATTTTTTAAGAAAAGTATACCATAAGTATGTTATATATGAAATACATACCGTAATATATATTTCATGAATAAAGATTATAGTAAAATTAGGTATACATTTAAAAAATATACCATATGTATAAGCTTACACTACAAATATATACTATAAGAAAAGAATTTACGTTATAAATGTATACAACACATATTTTACACTTGAAATATATACTAAATGATCAGTATTTTTGAAATGAAATTTAAAAATGGTATTTATGAAGTATAAGGCACTAAAATGGGTAGTGGATGTAAATTTCTCAAAAATTAATTTAGAAAAATAACAGTATTAAAAGTTCATCAAAAAAATATCACTTTTGGAAGGAGGAGAGACTGATGAGTGAGAGAATGTTAGAGAGAAATTGTGATGATAGTCTAAGCAAGTTTGAATTTTGATACTAGCTTTCTAAAAAAAAAGAGAAAAAAAATGAATGTAAGATTTTTTATTTCAAATTAAAAATAAAATAAGACTTCAATAGTTTCACCAAACATGTTTTTGATGATATTTTCACTTAAGTACATAAATTAAAGATGATATGCATGTAGTAAAAATACATATACAATGAACTTTTATTAAAAAGAAGTGTAGAAAGGGACACACAATCTAATTTCCCTTAACAATAAATTTTAGTGAACAAGCCTGTGGTGTCTAAAATTTACATTTTGAACCTCAGGATCATTGTGGAGCAATGGAGAAGAAGAGAAGCCATGCTAGTTTCCTTACTCAGTGTCTTGTTCTTACGAGGAGATCTTTCAAAAATATGCACCGAGAAATGGGCTGCTATTGGTTTCGCCTGGCTATGTATGTTGGCTTGTCTCTTGCGATGGGCAGCATCTATTACAATATTGGCTATAAAAATAGATCAATTCAGGTACCAAGTATTAATTAGAGAGAAAAAAAGTACAATTATCACTTTCTGCTCGAATTAGGTTCAACAAAAAGTTAACTAGAGTTATCCTTGGTTACATATAATTTTAAGTACATGTTCGATCCTTGAATAGTGCGTGTCTCATAGTACAACTCAAGTGAAGCCTATCCTACTAAAATTTTTCTTTGTGCTTCTCACTGTCCCAGGCAAGAGGCTCATTGATTATATTCATAGTTTCTTTTTAACTTTCATGACTATTGGTGGATTTCCTTCCTTTGCGGAAGACATGAAGGTATTATTTTTCTTTCTTTTAGTTATTTTAATTTTAAAAAATACGTAGGCTGGTACGTATGAATTAGCTTGTGTATATGAAGTAGTTCCATATGCAATGGTAATTTGAGTGTGCAAAAGTTAAATTATATCAGTATCTCCAAACAAACTTCATTAATTCATTTTCAGCTGTTCTTACATGAGGGCATTTGAGTTAATGGCTGAAAATTTAACAATGTTTTTCAATTGTCTTACATGGGTTGTCACAACCCAAAATCCTAGGCCGTGACTTTTTAGTAATTCTGAGTGTAAATTAATAGAAATAAGGAATTTTATAAAATTCGGAGAAAACCCAGTACTTGGATATTTCGTTTTAGTCCTTGACTCATTAGAAATTCTATGAAAAGAGAACGCATCTTTAGTTTAATTTATTAAGAGAGATAGGCCAATTAAAATTTGATGAAACATAGTTAATTTGTACAAAAATTTGATTTGATAAAAACTTTAGCGTTGATTAAGATAAAGTTCGTAAATCTTGAGTCGGAAAGTCTAAAAATTGATTTACAGAATTAATCAAAATTTCCAACCACTTAAGACTTTAAAAATGTGCTCTTTGGGAACTATAGGGTCCTATATATTTATATACCAAATCCTTAAATAGTAGTAAATACATCCTCATACATTCACTTAGTAGACTGAATGAACTTGGCTAAACAGTTAGATATGGAGAAAGAGTGAGACAAAGAAAAGTATCAACCCAAGGAGGAATAAGACCATGAGCCTAAGCCAAGAGACTTGACTAGCCATCGATACAACTGATTCGAATGAGGGATCACCTGAAAGGGGAGGGAAAAAGAGAATGGGTGAGCTTGAAAGCTCAGTAGAAAAGCTGTTACCTCAATTAAAACATTTTTAGTGATGGAAAGCCCCTATATGGTTAGTTTAATCCAAAATAACTTTGCAAAACTATATGTGCATATATTCATAAAATATCCAAAATTGAGAGTCCATATGCATATACATATATATAGAGGTACGGAAAACATAATATCCCAAAATTAATCAGTCCACAAACACATGACACAAATCCACCCATACCATGAGTTCACTACCTCTTATCAATGGAAACTAGGGTATTGCCACTACGTGTGGCATACAGCCTGCCTGACACCTAGCCCATAATCAGAAGGGACACTTGTGTGTCGCCTACCAAACCTGGAGGGGCAACCGCATTGCCTACGCCTACCATATGGGGAGGTAATAAAAAAAAAATATCCCGCACGGGTTGATGGACTCTCACCCTCGGTGGGGCTGCAGTACCACATTGTAAAAACTCCATGATGCTAACCTGGGACTCATGTGTGATCCTATGACACGTGTACTCTGAACTGATATATAAAAATAGCCATACAGTAAATTAAGTTCAAATGATGCTATGGTTTTTAATAAAATAATTCATTAAATTTTGTAGAAAAATGGGCAGCATAACGACCCTATTTTAACATACCGAAAAATAACCTGCACTCAGAAAATTCCCAGAGTAATCCAATATATAAATCATATCATTCAATTCCACCACAGATATTCAAAAATTCTAAAATCACATTTGTTCTCATATATTGCAGAAAATAAGTTTTATACAAAATGACATAAAAGAGAGGTAACCGAATCCCTACCTCACTAGAATAGCGATACCACGTTATTGGATGCTCAAGGTGCTATTGTACGATCACTTGGACGGTCGGGAAATAATCCCACGCCCTCGATCGTCCTCTTGCGAAAATCCAACTTCTCACTGGAGTTTCAATTCCACAAACGGACCACTTCACTGAGTTCCTAGCACCCAAAATAGCTAGGTTAGATATATGACTTGTCCAATTCGGGTCCGGGCCCACACCGGAGCGGTGGCACGCAAAACGAGGCAAAATCTCGACTGTCCGATCTCGATTTTCGTGCCGATCACCAAATGACACACACTATATATATATATATATATATAAATATATCAAACTTCTCCATTTTCTGAGTTCATTCCAAAATGACAACAAAAACGAATTCTAACGATCGGATCGAAAACTAAAATTCAAAACTCAAAATACCTTAAAATGGCAATTTTCAATCTGGACAAAATGGGATCGTGAAATATATACCTTGACGATCCTTTCGATGATACGAACCCAACAAGGCCAAGAACGCGGCTTGAAACGGCCGAAATCGTCACCGGAAATCAAAACTTCCCGCGGTCAAAAATTGCGTTTTCCGGCGATGTCGAGCTCAGCGGCAACCGGGGGTCTTTGGCGCGGCTTCTTGGCAGTGCGTGACAAGCTCACCAGGCAGTGGGCTAGCTGGACAGAGCTTAGAGCAACAGTAGCAGCTCTTCCATTCCTTCGATGGCTGTGAACGGGGGAGAGAACAGATAGGGTGAGGATGGGTCTGGGGGGGGAACGAGAGAGAGAGGAAGAGAGATATATATATAATCTTATTTTTATAAAAAATCTAGTCAAATGACCATTCTACCCCTAAAAAAATTATGTTTTTACATTCTCCCCTCATAGGAATTTCGTCCCGAAATTCAAGTACAAACCGAGAACAAGAACAATATTTTAAGAAATAGCCACTGAAAGTGTAGGGAATACTTGACTACAGAATTTACAAGTAGGATACCAAACGCGAGTTAATGAAAGCGTGAAGCAGATAGTCCTCACTTGGCATCAAAGCCCCACCAACATACTGTACCGCACTATGATATGGTATAAGGACGCACATGGAAAGATCAAAATTATAAGATGGCTCAATAATAGGCACAAGAATCTCAACACCCATAGTTGGAAACGATAACCTCAAGTATGTAAGTAGTCAAAAGATAATGGTAATAACCATGGCTAGAAGCCGAGAATACAGGACTCTAAACACTGATTGTAAGGCACCAAACTAGAACAACAGACCAAATATCAGATATAAGAACATTGTCCCCCCTGATCAAACTAGATCAACAATCTCTTGGGACATACCCATCTGTCTGCAGCTAGGACCTGGATCTAGACAATCTCCAAGTCGATGACTCTAACAAGAGTCTCATTTCAAGTACAAAACACAATAGAATAGAGTTTAAAATGAAGAATAAAGATCCTTGTGTTGCACCACACAAAATAAACAAGTTTAGAGATTGGAGGTGACAAAGAGAGATCAATGGCTCCCAACTATTTTCTGTTCTCCAATTAGAGCGAGGAATAACACAAAACACAAGCCACTTCTAGTCAAACATAAGACTAGAGACCTAAACTAGAAATCACCAATGCAAAATATTAGTGCAAACCTCAATCTCAAAAGCAAGCATCCAAACATGAGAAATTTTAGAAGCATTTCAAACCTTTTATCCAGTGTAAAGCCTCATTAAAGAAAATAAAAACGAATGTTGACCCAAAGACTCTACAAGTCCTTGATATAAAGAATACTCCATAGACATAATCCAATGTCCTAGAAATATGCACATAACTGAAACCGACACTTAACACCCCAGAAATAAGGTTCTAACAGGATAGGCTGTCTGGTACCATCCTCGAGTGATGCCTGTCTCCCATGAAACCTCATTTCAAATTTTTTTTTATATAAATAATTTTGAAATTTTTTTTGAAAACATTGAATGTAAAAAGTGTTAGGGCCTAGGAATACTACACTAGTTCACAATATGGTTTCTCCCTGGCCAGAGGTAAACCATACCTGAACTTTGAGTACCCTTTACAGTATAAACGTAGAGTCCAACGACTCTTAAGATAAAAATCCATAAGTGATCTCAGTCTAATCACCATTGGCCATATAATAATAACCATGTTATATCTAATTTAAATCCAGTAAGGGAATTATATCCAATTCAACATCAACATTTAGTAAAAGTTTTACTCTATGCATATATGATGACAATCTCTAGTAAACACAAGCATCAACCTAAGGTTGAGTGATACACAGTAACCGTTTAGTAAAACAAACATGGAATGCATAAAAAAGACATTAGTTTGTCCCACATAACCAACAAAACAGACATTTATCACGTAATCCGCACATACTTCATAAAATAATAAATGAGGCCATATTTAAATTATCATGGTCGATTTTCCTTACAAAATTAATAAGGAATTTGAGCCTCAGTCCATGTCACAACTAAACACAAAGTAATATTTTTATAGAATTCCAAAATATTCTCCAAACTAATTAAACATGTTTCTCAAAAAAGTTTGAAAGTTCACACTTTTTTTTTAACGTACGGAAGGAAAAATTGGGTAGTTTAGAAAATATTAAAGTGTGAAACATTGCCAAAGTATTTTTTCAAGGTAGGTAAAACAAACAACGATTCTTACTTAACCCTTTAAAATAATCATTAAAAGTTCATGAAGGTTTATACTAGACATATCAAACTAATTAACATATATATGAACTCCATACACTGGAAAGCTAGAATCAAATCTTCAAGAAGAATATCACATACTCAAATGCACCACTCAAGGCTTGTTAAACATAAAGCCAATGCATATAACTTAAAACCTATCAAATGTATAACTAAGACATATAACTCAATGCCTTTCATTGATTTTGCAAATCAAAATTTCATCCTCCTCCCAAGTTTTCTCAACACTAGGGAGACTGGCCAAAACCAATCATACAATGCCCAAAACCCAACTAAAACTAATCTCGCATAACTCCAATGTAATTTTGTTTACACCGTGGGAAATTAAGTTAACATAAGTCATTATACTAAATAATCCAAAAATACCAAGGAACCATGCATTAACCAACAAAGTAAACCACATCAAAGCAAGCTTAGAAGAAATATGCAATTGGAACCATCGAACACCCAAGGCACAAGTGACAAGCTGCACAGAATTTAAATCAAAATTCTCAATTTAAACGTTTTCATAACGCAAACAGTTATATAAATTTCCATTCCGTAGGCAATACATTCTAGAGAAAATCAGAAACACAAATCTTCAAACACACTCGTGAAGCTAATGATTTTCCCCCAAAATCATCTTCAATCCACACCAAAGATTACCGAGTATTCAAACATGCGAATATCCTTATTCACAACTTTTCTTAAGTAACTTACATTCATTCGTTTATATCTCAAGTAAACCTATGAGTCAATTTACGAAAAAATTCATTTGATCTCAAATCAAGTATTAAGTAGGGATTGAAAAATACTTAGTAATCTACTAAGTCAAAAATTAGAGAAGGTACTTGAAAAGTTTGATTTACGTATAGACATTCATGGAAATAAACTACTTTGGTCTAAAGGTCCTTCAAATCACTATTATACGAATAAAACCTCACTATTATACGAATAAATTGGTAGTTTCACAAGACTTGGTCTCAAAGTAGCATATTAGTTTAAAAACAATAGCTCTTTTGAAAAAGTGTATTAATTTTACCCAACTAATACCTGAGTTTAAAATGCTCATAATCCCTTTGAAAACAAATATGTCACTTTGGTCAAATACAAAGGTCTACGTCATTTAAAATGTTAATTCTCAACTTGAAATTTTCAAAAGTTCCAGATCCCACCAAACTCTCAACAAGTCAATAAGCCTCATTCAAAGAACCCTAATAATAGAACCAGATGAAACTAGAAAAATACAGTCACTATAGTTAAATAATGTCTCAAATTACCAAACCAAGCACTTAATCAATGAGCATGCTATGAAAAAAGGTATCATCAATACAAACACTCAAATGTAGAGCCAAGTCATGATGCATCCAAATCAAGTGATCATGAAGATGTCAAATTTCAAGAAAATACTATCTCAGTCTAATAAACACCAATAAAGTCAAGCCACAACAATGAAGTACAAATACTAAACCAGTGTATCACAAGCTAAAATCCTCGAGAAAATATAACCACAATCAAATGCTACTAACAAAAGCGACCACAAAACCCGAGAGACAGTATATAGATAACCTATAAGACAGTCAAACACCATAACTAAGGTATAGGATACCGAATTGCTACCTTTAGAACCCACGAGGTTCATGTATCGTACAATCTGAATGGACGGAAGAGTACAAGAACGAACGTTCATTCGAAACGAAGGGTTATGCTAAGAGTGGAAATCAATAGTCTCATGTCAACCCGACACTTCAGAGACTAACAGTCCTGGAAAGTCACCATCCCAAAGAGACCAGAATTTTGCTTTGAAAAAAGTTTAAGAGATGACTTGGAAGGAACTAAAGCAAAAATAACTTATCTAGCTAATCCCTAAGTGATGTATGAGGTATTTATCAAAACCATTTCCAAAACATTTTTAAACACTAAAAATTTACACAGGCTCGATCCCAGACGAATCTAAAGCCATGCTCTGATACTAATTCTATCACAACCCAAAATCCTAGGCCGTGACTTTTTAGTAATTCTGAGTGTAAATTAACATAAATAAGGAATTTTACAAAATTCGGAGAAAACCCAGTACTTAGATATTTCATTTTAGTCTTTGACTCATGATAAATTCTATAAAAAGAAACGCATCTTTAGTTTAATTTATTAAGAGAGATAGGCCAATTAAAATTTGATAAAACATAGTTAATTTGTACAAAAACTTGATTTGATAAAAACTTTAGCGTTGATTAAAATGAAGTTTGTAAATCTTGAGTCAGAAAGTCCAAAAATTGATTTATAGAATTAATCAAAATTTTCAAGCACTTAAGACTTTAAAAATGTGCTCTTTGGGAACTATAGGATCCCATATATATATATATACTAAATTCTCAAATAGTAGTAAATACATCCTCATACATTCACTTAGTAAACTCAATGAACTTGCTAAACAGTTAGACATGGAAAAAGAGTGAGACAAAGAAAAGTACCAACCCAAGGAGGAATAAGACCACGAGCCTAAGCCAAGTGACTTCCCTAGCCATCGATACAACTGACTCGAATGAGTGATCACCTGAAAGGGGAGGGAAAAAGAGAAAGCGTGAGGTCGAAAGCTCAGTAGGAAAGCTGTTACCTCAATTAAAACATTTTTAGTGATGGAAAGCCCCTGCATAGTTAGTTTAATCCAAAATAACTATGCAAAATTATATGTACATATATTCATAAAATATCCAAAATTGAGAGTCCATATACACATACATATATATAGAGGTACGGAAAACATAATATCCCAAAACTAATCAGTCCACAAACATATGACACAAATCCACCCATACCCATTAGTTCACCACCTCTCATCAATGGAAACCAGAGTGTTGGCACTACGTGTGCCATACAGCCTGCCTGACACCTAGCCCATAACTAGAGGGGACACTCGTGTGTCGCCTACCAAACCTGGAGGGGTAACCGCATTGCTTACGCCTACCATATGGGGAGGTAATCAGAAGAAATACCCTATGTGGGTTCACAGACTCTCACCGTCGGTGGGGCCGCAACGCCACACTGTAAAAACCCTATGATGCTAACCTAGGACTCATGTATGATCCTATGACACGTGTACTCTGAAGTGATGTGTAAAAGTAGCCATACAGTAAATTAAGTTCAAATGATGCTCTGGTTTTTAATAAAATAATTCATTAAATTTTGTCGAAAAGTAGGCAACATAACGGCCCTATTTTAACAAACCCAAAAATAACCTGCACTCAGAAAATTCTCAGAGCAATCCAATACATAAATTATACCATTCAATTCCATCACAAATATTTAAAAGTTGTAAATTTACATTTGTTCTCATATATTGCAGACAGTAAGTTTTATTCAAAATGACGTGAAAGAGAGGTAACCAAATCCCTATCTCACTAGAATAACGATATCACGCTATTGGATGCTTAAGGTGCCGTTGGATGATCACTCGGAGGGTGGGGAACTAATCCCACGCCCTCGATCGTTCTCTTGTGAAAAACCAACTTCTCACTGGAGCTTCAATTCCACAAACGGACTTCTTCACTGAATTCCTAGCATCCAAAATAGTTAGGTTAGACATATGACTTGTCTAATTTGGGTCTGGGCCCACACTGGATCGGTGGCATGGAAAACGAGGCAAAATCTCGACCGTCTGATCTCGATTTTCGTGCCGATCATCAAACGACACAATATATATATATTAAACTTCTCTATTTTTTGAGTACATTCCAAAAATGACAACAAAAACCAAATCTAACGGTCCGATCGAAAACTAAAATTCAAAACTCAAAATACCCTAAAATGGCAACTTTCAATCCGGGCAAAATGGGCTCGTGAAATATATACCTTAACGATCCTTGTGACGATACGAACCCAACGAGCCCGAGAATGCGGCTTGAAACGGCTGAAATCGTCACCGAAAATCAAAACTTCCCACGGCCAAAAACGGTGTTTTCTGGCGATGTCGAGCTCAGTGGTGACCGGGGATTTGTGGTGCGGCTTCCTGGCGGTGCGTGACAAGCTCGCCAGGTAGTGGGCTAGCTGGACGTAGCTCAGAGTAGCGGTGGTAGCTCCTCTATTCCTTCGATGGCCATGAACGGGGGAGAGAACAGAGAGGGTGAGGATGGGTCTAGGGGGGGAGCGAGAGAGAGAGGAAGAGAGAAATATATATAAAAGTATTCTACCAATCAATAGAATGTTCCTTAGATTGAGTTTTGGAATTTTGGACTTTGGATTTGGATCATAGTTATTTGGGCTATAGGTTGTGGGCTATTGCATCAGTTCTCTCCCTCTTGAAAAAAAAACTCGTCCTTGAGTTGCTTAAGGTATGACTTCTGATCCATGGCGCTTGTATAGATCTTAAACAATGAAGGTCTTAGAAATTATATAACTATCTGGTAGATCAATGACACATGCATTATCATTAATCTTTTGAATGATATAAAAAAGGTAATTTTTTTTTGCTTGAGTTTATTTTATTTCCCTACTGGAAGTCTTTCTTTACATAGGTAAACCATTATAAAATTGCCCTCTTTGAATGATTTAAATCTTTTGTGCTTGTCAGCATTAGCCTTGTATTTTGCAGTAGACTCTTCTAATTTTTTTAACTTCTTCGTGGATATGGATCGCTTTATTAATCAAATGATTGGTAATAATACTCATCCCTGGAAGTTTTGGTAAATGTACCAAGTTGAGAGTATGTAACGGAGGATGAATATAAACAATTTCAAATGGAGATTTACCACTAGAACCATTTGGCATGTTGTTGTAGGAAAATTCAGCTTGCGGTAGGACATTCTCCCATTGTTTGGGACTTTCTTTAATCAAGCATCATAAACTATTGCCTAGCATACACTTGATGACTTCAATTTGCCCATCTGTTTGGGGATGACAAGTGCTACTAAACTAGAAGGTGATATAAAGTCTCTTCCACAAAGTTTGTCAAAAATGACTGAGGAATTTACTATCGCAATCAGAGACTATGGTCTTTGGTAACCCATATAGATGAATAATCTCTTGAAAGAACAATTGAGCAATATAAGTAACATCTGAAATTCTCTTGTAGGGAATAAAATGAGCCATCTTTTAAAAACGATCTGCCTCAACAAAGATAGAATCTGACCTCTCTATGTACACAGTAATCCTAAACTGAAATCTATTGACAAATCTTCCCAAGGAGCATTAGGAATAGGAAGTGGCATATACAACCTAGTGTTTTGAGTTTGTCTCTTTATAGTCTGGCATATATAACAATGCTTGACAAATTTCTTGATATTATACTTAAGATGTGGCTAAAAGTATCAAGCTTCCACTAATAAAATAATCTTGTCTCGTCTCATATTTCCTCCTAACCCTCCTACGTGTAGTTCCTGAATGATATGTTCTCTGAGAAATTCTCATAGAATATATAAATGGTTTTCAAAGAATATAAAACCATCATGTATTTGATATTTATCTGTAAGTCCACTAATACACTTCTGCCATTCTTCCTTGAAATCTTCGTCATCTGCATATAAGTCTTTCAAATAATCAAAAAATATTATTTCATGTTGGACAATAGTCAGCAACATAACTCGACGACTCAATGCATTGGCAATTTTGTTTAATTATCGTAACTTATGCTTAAGAAAGAAAGTAAACTTTTGAATGTAGGCAATCCATCGAGCATGCATCCAATCTGGTTTGGAAGAGTTGTTGAGGTACTTAAGAGCTTGATGATCTATATTGAGAATGAATTCCTTTTGCAATAGATACGGCTCAAATTATTGTAATGTACGAACAACTTCATATAATTCTTATTTGTACATTGTCCATTTCTTTTTGGCTTCAAAGATAATTTAGAAGAGAAAACTAAGATTTGATTGAAGATTGAATGATTATAACTCTTGCCAATGAAGGCCATTTATACAAGTCTAGGATTAATCTATACCATCCAATCAAAATAATTCTAAGAAACTTACAACTATACACCTAGCACTTACTAACCAAACATACTTCAAACAAACAAATTGTTCATCTAACATACTTCAAATAAATAAATTATTCACTTAACATACTTCAAATAAACAAAGTAAATAACTTAACATATTTCAAACAAATAAGTCTACAAAGCCTAACACACAAAAGTATTGTACAAACTAATAGAATGTTCTTTAGATTGGGTTTCAGAATTTTGGGCTTTGGATTTGGATCATAGTTATTTTGGCTATGGGTTATGGTCTGCTACATCAAATGTATGGTACTTTGTGAATTACAATGCACTGTCAGAACATGTTCCTTGAAGTCTACTTTCTTAGTAATCCTTTGCAGCCATATTTTTTTTAATAACCTCTGTAAAAGCCACATAATCTTCCTCCATTGTTGATAAAGGCACGATCTATTATAGATTATACTTCTAGCTGATAACATTCTTACAAATTGTGTAAACATAAACAATTAATGATTTTCTTTTGTCTAGATCTGCAACATAGTCTAAATCACAGTAGCCCACCAAACCACCACTTGAATGTCTGATCATTTTATAAACTAATCTAACATTCAACGTACTCTTTAGATGCTTAAGTAACCATTTCATAGCTTCCCGGTGAATTCCTGCTACTTTTACTCATAAACCTTCTCATTAAACTAACATTAAAGGCAATGCTGGGCCTTATACTAATCATGATATACATCCCAATTGCATTGGAATATGGAACTCTAGCTATGTATTCTTTTCTCTATAAGCTAATTCTCTTTTAACTGACCTTAATTTTAGGTGAATCATAATTGGTATTGCAACAGCCTTTAAATCCTTTATCGCAAATACCTCCAGAAATTTGTTTGAGTAACCTTTTTGAGAAAGCGTAAGAATCCCAACTATTCTATCCCTTTGAATCTCAATACCTAAGATCCTCTTAGCTGCCCCCATCTTAAATTCAGTGTCTAAAACTTTCTTGACACTTGAATCTCACTTTATCTCAGCAAGTTATAAGCATGTCATCTACATAAAGCATCAAGTAGATAAACATTCCCTAATCTTTTATTTTGTTGTAGATATAATAGTCAAAGTCAGACCTTTTAAAGTCTGTAAATATCTTGAACTCGTCAAATCTTGTATACCATTTTTAGGGAGATTGCTTGAGTCTATACAAGGATTTTTGCAATAAGCATATATTGTTCTCAGCTCTTTTCTTGATGAAACCTTCTAGTTGCTCCATGACGAAATCTTTATCAAGGTTACTATGTAGAAAAGTTGTTTTCACATAACATCAAGCTACTCTAACTCCAAGTCATTCATGAGAACACTTTGTGGTAGTCTATACCTTCAATTTATAAAAATCCTTTGGCAACTACTTTTACCTTGAATCTAGCTAGTTCCACTCTAGGAATACCGTGTTATCTCTTGAAAATCAGTTTGTAACAATAACTTTTTTATATAAAGGTCTATCAACCAACTTCCATGTATTATTCTTCATGAGTAAATTCATCTCCTTTTCCATTACTCTCAGCCAATCTTCCTTATCACTGCTCGTCCATGCTTTAGTAAAACTCTCTGATTCCTCCAACTCACTAGAATTACCAATATTGAGTGCGTAGTCAATGATATTAGCATGAGCAAAATGAGGAAGATGTCAAAATTTTCTTTAAGGTCTGTTTCTGGACAAGAAATAATCAGTAAGTCTCCTCAGACTATGAGCTTGATCTCTTCTTGGAGAATTTGGATGTATTGTAACACAATATGGACTTGCAATCTATGATAATGTAACATTGGGTTGATTTGACTGTCATATTGTAATATTAAGTTAGCATTTTGCATCTTTTGTCTGTGATGTTGTACTATCAAGTTCCTCTGTTGCTCTACCTGTAGTTGATTCCCCTTAACTTTCACTTTCAATTTCCAAATTTTTATCTTCAAGGCTATAAGTACTTACAACTTGATTAAGCTTTGTGGAATTCTCTATCTTAATCTAGAAAGTATCTTTCTGAGACAAAGGGTTAGTATCCAATAAGATAGCTTTATAAAAAATATTTTCATTAAAAATGACACTATGGTTAATTACACATTTCCTATCATCAATTAGCTACACTTTATAACTCTTAACACCTAGTGGATATCATAGAAACACAAATTTGATAGCTTTAGAATATAATTTTCTTTGATACTTATGGACATAAGCAATACATCCAAATGGTCTAAGATGCATATTGGGAATTTTGGCAAGACTTAAGAAACTTGAAATAGAAGGTACACTATGTGTTTTATGAGTGAGCACTTGATTATTGTCATTTACATTTGGATTCTTTCCTTTGTTGTCATTGACTTCTTCTAGAGTGGTCACTCCCCATGTGCCAAGTGAGCACTCTGAGATGTTTTCGTGGACCTGAGCCAAATAGTAGATTTTATCCTTTTGTCTAGCTAAAGGTAACTTTCTTTTTGTCATTTAAGGACTAGTGTTGTGCTTCTTGAACCTCATCTCTTCAAGGACAAAATATCTAGATCTAAAAAGAGAGTGGCTCTTAGGAGGAGAAGGGGATTTTTCATGGTTTCATATCGTTTCTTAATCAGAGATTGAAGCTCTAACTAAGAGGGGGAGTCTCCTGGATCTTTTCTAGCTCAGAGGGATTCTCAGCTTGTTGGAGCTACGGGGCCCTAACCAGCTTGAAGCTAAGTGGGAGACTTAGCCTACATCAAATTCGTATCAAACAAGTTGGATTAATAAATAATTACATCAAGGTTAGAAAACGAGTTTTGTATCAAACAAGTTGGATTAATAAGTAATTATATCAACATTAGAAAAGGAGTTTCTCTTTTTGTATAATTCCAACTTGTGTAATTTAACCTTGTTTTTTATTAGAAAGTTCATTTCTTGAAGAAAAACAATGCAAATTGAAAAAATTTACATAGAGCTAGAATTCTTCAAACAGAAACCACCACAAAAACAATTCTTTAAGAACAAAAACCTTAACCAATTGGAAAGATTACTTAAAAAAACAAAAGAAATCCTACTAGAGATCAGTGAGATCAACAGAAGGATCTCTATTTGATTGGATAGATGTTATAAGACAAAAGTTGTAGAAAAAATGAAGTCGATAGTGTAACACCCAGAGAAACTCCTAAGCTTGTAATCTTAATAGAACTAATTAGTAAATAAATAATATGATCTTCTAAGGGGAGTTTAGTCTCTTTATACACGAATACATGAATTTATATGAGATGTATAATTATAATATTGAATTTTATTATGTGAGAAAACCATAATTATTCTTTATTTTAATTTAGAAATACTATATTGGTTTTCATTAGTAAGAAATTCATTCTACAAAGAAAACATTATGTATGTCAGGATGACTTAGGTCATATAAATAAGAACATGACATGTTAATGTTACATTAGAAATTATTACGCCTTATAATCCAAACATAATAGTTGTACCAAAGTAGCATCATAACACAATTTGAATAACTAGGATTTACATAGACAAAATCAATCCAATGGTACAAATAAGTTGTAGAAAAAGATATAAAATATGAAGGTTTTATCTTAGAAAAGTGATGACTTTAAATTAAAAGATAAAATAGTGGGGTAGAAAAAAGTAAGAAAATGATAAAGTTTAGTAATAAATTTCTTTGGAGTCGGTAGCATTAGTTTATAAAAATCCAAAGAGGTAGAAAGAGATAAAAATTAGTTGGTAACTTTTGTCTCTAAAATAATTCAAAAAGTAAGAGAAGGAAAAAGACAGTGGAGATTTTCTTTGAAAGTTAATGGTATTAGATTCTAAATAATTCAAAAGACGAGAGATTAGAGAAAAGACAAATGTAGTAGATGGGTGTTAATTAAAAGATGAGATAGTAGAGTAGAAAAATAAAATAAGAGTAGAAAAATAAAATATGGACAAATTAGTGGGTAAACATGTTGGGACAAATAGATGAGATGAGAAAGTGACATGTTATAGTAAGATGTCTTCTATCCTTTCACTATAAATGGACTATTCATTTGGCACTTGAAGAATTCATACAAACATCCGTCTTTGCTTAGCCAAAACTATCTTTCTCTCCACCTTGTCTCATTTTCTCTCTAAAATAGAAGTTGAAGAAAATCTCTACTACATCTCTATCTTCTAACTTGAAAAAGCTGTAGTTCACATTAAATATTTTCTTCCCTTCTCTTTTAAGACTCTAGAACCTAAGAACACTAACCTAGAGATGAATATACCTAGTTTGATAGAAAGAGGAAAGTACGTTATACGAAACCATTCTTTTAGTCTACTATGATTTTTGGGTTATGTAGAAATAATTGGTGTCTAACCTTAAGTATATTTACCTCTAATAAATTATTGGTACTTAGACGTTTCTCAAATACTTCAAGAAAGAAGATACAAGTTCAAGAGATAAATATTTCTTCACCATGCTTGTTATGCGTTTAAATTGATATTATAAAAAATAAATAAGTAATAACATATTTAGTGTATTTGCATGTTATATAATTTATTTTCATGTTAAGGCTTACCTTGTTAATTTTTTAAGCCATAAAATATGAGTACTTTATGTTAATAAAAATTAAGAAAATATTATGCCTAAATCAAAATACCTAAACTTGAAAATGGGTGACTTTTGAGTGTAGGACTCAAAAAATAAAATATGCAAGAAAATGAACCAAGCTTAATGATCTAAATTTAGATCCTTAAGAACAGATTTTACCCATTATAAATACTTTTCAAAAATTAAATATATTTTTCTAAAAAGTTGAAGGGACTACAATGTCAAAATTTTGAGTATTTTGGGTCAAAAGCATAATGTTGGCGAAATATGGGTCAAATACATTAGAAAGTTATTTTAAGTAGTTTTGAAAATCCTCAAAAGTGTAAAAAAAGAAAAAAAAAAAGATTAAGAGGAGATCCTTAGCAAAAGGATAAGTAAAACTTAATTTTCACTGCATCGATGGTATAAGAGTTAAAAAGCTTAAAACTTGAAGGGAAAAAAAAATATAATTTGTAGGATTTGAAATTTTAGAATGGAAAAATAGTGAAAATGTAATAAGAAACTCACATCTTAGAACTTTGAGTGAAATAAGAAAATATTAAACTAAGTTTAATACATAAAATTAATGATAGGTAATGATTAGTCCTATGCCCACAATTATATCTAGTCTAAGTATAATCATGGGTGCAAGAAAAGTTCAAAAGCCTACTAGTATATCTAGCACAAAGTATGACTTTAAACTTAAAGTCAGATAAGCCAAATAAGTAGCCACTAGCATATTGGATCTACTTGTCATAATAAGACCAGAGATGCAATAGTGAGCCGCTCGACCTAGCCCATTTTATGTAGGTCCATCGTAACCCACAAGTTAGACTAGCCTACCACATAATTTTCATGGGCCAGGTTACGTCGGTCCACCAAAGGAAAAGGACAACCCAGCTAATCCTGAGGGCTACCCTATATGCGGGTTGGGTTAGGTTGGGTCATGAGCCAGGATGGCTGGGCCTATGGGCCAGAATGGGTTGACCTATAATACCCCATCGTGGGCCGGCTCACTATAGCCTATTGTAGTTCCTATAAAAATATTTTGTTTAACTTTAAAGTTATTTTTTATAAAATTTTGAATAATTTACATACGATTATAAATTAGTTTAAGTGTTAATTAATATAAATAATAAAAAATATTTACTAATATTAGAAAAATTAATATAGATAGAACTATATAGTTACGTAAACTATTAACAAAACTTTTATTTATGACTGCTTTATTAAAATCTTACAAGTCAAATTTAGTGAGATAATATAAAATCTTAGTTTAGTAAGTAAAGAATAGTATAAAATATTTAAGATTATACCAAACAAAATTAAAAAATAGTAGAAGAAAAAAAAAATATAAAAATAAAAGAAAAATGGGTCAAAATGAGTCGGCCATCACGGGTTGGCTCGCTATGGCCTAGCCCACCCCATAAATAGTGGACTGGCTAGGCCAACCCATCTTGACACTGTAGCAGGATAGGCCTAGGCTGGCCCATGGGTCGCAGTCTAGAGTTGCATCTCTAAATAAGACCAATGAATAAAGATGAGATAATTAAATAATATTAATATAGAATAAAATAACTGAGAGAGCTTAGCTATTTAATTATGATATTTATCTATTATCCAACTAAATTCGTTATGGACTAGTAGAAACCCAATAAGACTATCGTGATAATGGCTAAAAGAAATTAAACCTAATCAATCTAATGTTTATGTATTAAAAGTCCAAAGTATATTTTGATTTTGTTTGAAGAATGAAGTTTTATATACAAATAAGATCGAGTTATAGTTATCTTAAACCCATCAAGTATTGGAAGGTTTAAGAAAGATAACAAGTCAACATTAAATTATTTCAACCATTGGTGTATACACATGTCAGGAAAAAACTCTAGCCTTGACGTATGTGCACAAGTGAAACTAAGAAAACCATGTTACAAGGCAAGTAAAATCTCACATAGGGCAGGGATTGTTTTGTAAGATTGATTTATTTGTGACATAATATGTTTAAGATAATTTAATAATTTGCATATGCCTTTGTTGTATATATAAATTGAATATGATACGAAATGTGCATATAAACATACATACCTCCTATAATGATCTATGCTTACTTTATAATGTTACTAAAAAATGATAAACATATTTTAATTAAAGGAAATGATAAGATAACACAATATAAAGTTTAGATTGATAATGAAGCATGTCTATCTAGGTTAAAGAGAGGATTAAATACGATAAAGAACAAAGAGGTGTCATACTAACCTCCTTAAGTTAGGTTAAGGTGTCATACTAACCTCCCTAGGTTAGGGTATCGAACTCTGCTAATTAAGAATTCCCTAGAAAAAGATGTTAAGTTTATGACTGTATGTGTTTTTTAGTAAGATCGCTCTCATGAGTCTCTATTTAGTTGCGCGCATTCAGTAAGTATACAAGGACCTATAAGAAAGATAAAAAATTTTATGATAAGGAATGATATAAAAGACTTCATGATGAAAGATAAGATGAAATATCATATAATCAAGTATAAGATATTGATTTAATAAAATAGCATAATTGAACTTTCATAAAATACTATTTATTTATATATGAAATATTTTGTGAGAATTATATTGCATTTGCTGAGCAAAAACTCACGTTATATGAATATCTATGCTCTAGGTACTAAAGGTAAGAAATATTTGACTTGATTGATGGGTTAACTAGACTCGAGGCTGAGATGAATATGAGGCATGAGCTATGTAATACTGCCACTATATTTTCTACATATTTTTTTTATTTTGTATGAGACAAATTATTTTAATTATGTAAACTTAATATTACAGTTATACTATTGAAATATATTTATAACTCAATATTTTATTTCACTAAGCATAATTTTAATAAATTGAACTTTGAAACATATATTTTATTTAATAGACTTTAAATGAATGTTTTAGTATGAAAATATTTTAATTTAAATAAATGCAGAACTAAAGGAGTTTTGTCAAAAGATCTAAACTATCTAAGGAAATATTAGGACTTAAGTGATTCATATGTGACCCCCCTCCTCACATAGAAGTCTTTTTTAGTTATACATTATTTAAATTACCCAATGAAAAGAATTATAAACAAACTTAAATAAAGGTTACTTAACCATCTTCGAAGCATATTATTTGTTTACAAATTTATTATATTAAGTAAATAATTAATTGTAAATATCATTCTCTTAAAGAGAAATGAAAGTATATTTCTAAAAAAAAAGTAATGAATTTTCAGAGTCTAAATTTTTGTTTTAAAATAAGTAAGTTAAGAATATATGTAAATGATAGTCTGAAAGATCAGGTGGTTACAAATAGATATATATATATATATACATATAAATGTTAAAATCTTTTAAAATAACTAACAATATAATCTTCACTTACAAAAATCAGCAATATACAAATTATATTTGCATGATATTTATCCCTTTTTTCTCTCTCTCAAATATTCTTTGAGAGGGAGATCTAATCTGCATCTCCAATAGGATTTCTCTATCTCACTAGGCAGTTCTAATCCTCTTCTCCAATAGGATTTCTTTAGTTTACTATTTGCTATCAATATCCACTCATTTGAGTGAATATCTTATCTCTAGAGATTTATTCTTATGGGGATTTTGTTCTAACAGATTCTATATCTCTGTTGGTTTTGTTTATTTTTCATTGTCTTTTGTAATTTTCTTCTAGATATGAATCTTCTAGAATCTATGTCTAGAAAAAAAAAGAGTATATGATTTGATACTATGCTTGGAGTTGAATTTTGTGATCTCCTTGAGATTTATTGTCCATATTATAGAAATTGATTTTAAAGTTGATATGGATACGATGAACTTCTCTAATAATATGTCTAGCAATAATATTATTAGTTATACAAACTCTTTGTTAAAATATAGCAGTGGTAGCTTTTGTTATTTTATTTTTTGTCTCGAAAATGAAGCTGCCTATACATGTGTTAGGATTAGTTTTTTGGTATACTAATAATTTGTTTTGTAATTAAGAAAACTCAAATTGTGTTGCTCATATTGTTATAATTGGCTTATTTTAACAATATATGTCCTTTTTGCTTAAAAACAAATTAGCAATATTCATGCCGGTATAAATGTATGTGAATGTACTTGAAAGTCTAATCGCGGCCCTCCAATTAATCATGATCAATTGGATCTAGTCAAACAAACTAAAGGGTTTATCACCACGAATTTTGATTATGTTAATTATCACCGATTTGATATTTACATCATTGAGAAGAATTTCGTTTTTCTTTTCCTTCTTATATTTTTCAAAAAAGTCTTTCTCCTGCATTACATACAATTGACGTTTAACTTGAGCCAAAACCCACGAAATGAATTTTATGGTTGGGATTGTTAATTAATATGTTCAAACTGAGGCGTGGACAAAGGCGTGCAAAATGTTCAAAGATAAAGAAAATGTGATTAAGACCAATATCTAATAGATTAATAACTGGGGATACTGATACTAATTCTAGGCGACTAGTATTTGTACTATTCCTTGTATAAATTTTTTCTTCTTTAATAAACAGTACTTCTCACTGCATATGAAAAATAGTTTATATTTCGATATTTGGAATACCTATATAATAAATTGTCTATGGTTGTTATTACGGCAAAAGCATTTTATTCTATAATTTTTCTTATTAACTGCTGTTGGCATCAAACAATTATCGATATTATATCCTAAAATTACTTGCACGTTTCAAACAAAACATAATTACTTGCTGATGTACAATGTCTATATTTGATACTTTCCTATAAATATGCGTTGTTTTTATTTTTGAGAAAGATTATGAACACCATATATAATTCATTTTTACAAAAGGAAATAATCTCTTCGAACCTTCAAGTTTTAATGTCTCAAACAAATCTGAAATAAGTTAATATACTCCATAGAACACTTTTTCCTTCCTTATGGCATATTAAAACTTTTCTTAAGAAAAAAGAAAAAAAATCAGCCTCTTTTTAAGATTAAAAAATTAAAAAACTAAGAACTTGTGATATCCTGAAATCTGAATAGCTCATCATCGCGAAGATATTTTCCGTGAACTATAGTAAAATCTAACTGACGACCATCTATTTCTGTTTTAATTTTTTTTTCCACACTACTTTTTTTTTTTGAAAAAAAAACAAACAAACAAACCTCCGACAACTTGACTCGTTATATATTGAGACAAAAATAAATAAATGAGAAAGTGCACTATATATTCACGGACGGATCACATGAATCCAATATCTTTTACGTCAATTAAATATAAATGAGAAAGTTATCAAACAGTTGATTGTGATTGTTTTCTTCGACTGATCATCGTTTTTCCACTTTTTTTATTATTATTTTGGTTCAATTTTGGTGGACATCAATTTTTGCCTACCTGTATATAGAGACACAAAAAATTATAAGTATCATTCTCATCCACAGTGATGACATTGATCAGAATTTTGATTTATTTCAGTACTTCATTTGATGAAAATCCAACAAAATAGGTTTTCCAGTAAAAACAAACAGAGTAGGAAAGATGCATACACGTATAAAATTAGACGTGGTCAAATTTGCAAATGTCTGGTACTTGTGTTTAATTATTTTAGGCATTTGAAAATTCTATCATTGATTGATTGATCGTTCGTATCTAACAGATGTGTGTAACATTTATATATTTATATACATATAATGAAGACAAATATTTTAAATTAATAAAAAAAAGGACATGAAAATCTTATGGGACACATCCCAATTAAGCTGGTAATTGTGTGAAAAAATCATCCCGCACCCAAAACTTTGAAATATACTACTAATCCGGAAATAATAATAATAATAAAATAAGGGACATTACAAGCCTAAACACAGCCAAGAAAAAAAATGAAAATCCAATTGAAAAGGTACATGTTCTTTAATGTATTTGATAAATTATTATTTTGTTCAATTCTCACAATTAGAGCTATGCTTTGGAGAGACATATCTCACACGAGTTATGTCACAGGCAATAGATAATTTTTATGCAAAAATAATTACACAAATAATTGTTCCTAACACAGCTCTTCTTATCATTTGTACTACATTTTGTAGCCACCATCAAGTGATTTATAGAATTGTAGTAAGACCTCTTGTCCCACACACTTACTCATGTGTTTGAGACAACACCACTGCGGTAATCAGGGATATAGGCAATTCAGTCCACTACATGGGAACTAATCCATTTATCGAAGTAATGATCTAAGGTAATCTGTGCTTCTCCGCAATTAAAATCTGGATATGGGACCTCTTTCTACCCATCTCCCTTCATCGCTCTCTATCCTTCCCAAATCTCTTCTACCAAACTGCCTTAATCCTTCAAGCTGTAAATAATTTTTGAGCACTGCTATAAAGTATCAATGATGTCCAGTACTACAACGACAGGTTTGATTGTCATTAGATGATTTAATTAAAAAATTAAATTCTATTTAAGTTATAATTATGATTAGTCAGTGATAAATTGACACATCATTGTGTTACTGGGCACCAAGAGTTGAAAAAGCACTTGGGTTCTCCTCCACTCTTGTCGAAGCCAAACCTAGGAGAAGAATTATGCTTATATCTCGTTGTTTCCAAGTATGCGATGAGTGCTGCATTAATTCGCGAGGATGGAAATATTCAGCGACCTTTCTATTATGTAAGTAAAAGATTACTTGATGTCGAAACCAGATATCCAGAGATGGAGAAATTGGCACTAGCGCTCGTCATCGCATAAAGAAAGCTTCGACCTTACTTCCATGCTCACTCCATCAGGGATTTTCACGAATTTCCCGTTGAAACAGGTCTTACAGGGACCTGAGGCGTCAGGACGGCTGCTTAAGTGGGTTGTTGAATTGAGTCAATTTGGTCAAGCCCTCATAGATTTTATTGTAGAATTTACATATGATGTCGATCTTCCCACAGAAGTACTCGAAAAACCCACTTCAGATACATCAAGGTTGTGGAAACTATATGTTGATGGGTCGTTGAATGAAAATGGAGCAAGTCCGGGCCTAGTTTTAATCAGTCTTGAAGGGCACAACATTCATTGTGCGCTTCGCTTCAAATTCCCAGCATCGAACAATGAGGCTGAATATGAAGCGTTGATAGCTGGGCTAAAGCTTGCACAGGAAATGAAGGTCGAGATAATTGAAGTCTACTGCGACTCCTAACTGGTCGTTTGTCAGGTTAAGGGTGACTATCAAGCGAGAGGAGAGAGAATGATGGCTTATTTGCAGAAGGTGCAGCCATTGTTCTCAACATTCGCTGCTTATAACATTCAGCTTCTTCCTCGCCTTGAAAATGCCCGGGCGGATGCACTTGCTAAGCTCGCTTCGACGAAAGATGTAGAGTTGTTGAAGGTAGTTCCTGTTGAATTTCTTTTATTACCAAGCATCGAGGCCGAACCCCAAGTAGCTATGCCAGTTGACGAAAAACCATCGTGGATGGATCCCATAATGCAATATATACAAAATGGCAATCTTCCTGAGAACAAAGACGATGCAAAGCGACTCCGCATAAAGGCAGCCTGCTATATCATCCAGGATGAAAAGCTTTATCGAAGGAGTTTCAGCTCACCATTATTATTGTGTGTCAATGATATAAAAGTACGCTATATTATGAGGGAAATTCACGAAGGAATATGTGGAAATCATTCTGGGGAACAGGCACTTGTAAACAAGATTCTTCAACAAGGGTATTTTTGGCCGACTATGAAGAAGGATACATTGGAATTTGCTAGGAGGTGTGATAAATGCCAGTGATTTTTGACTATTCCTAGAAAACCACATGTTCCTTTAACTACAATGACTAGTCCATGGCCATTTGCTATTTGGAGAATTGATATTATCAAGATGCTGCCATTAGCGCGAGGTGGTTTGAAGTATGCGGTGGTTGTAGTCGATTATTTTACAAAATGGACAGAAGCTGAGGCCTTGAGCACCATTTCCGTGAAGAAGATGATAGATTTTGTTTACAAATCTATAATCTGCCGTTATGGTATACCGCATACCATAATTTCTGATAATGGAAAACAATTCGACTGTGATGAGTTCCGTGACTTCTGCAACAACTTGGGTATCAAGAAGAGTTTCTCTGCTATTGTTCATCCGCAAGCCAATGGGCAGGTCGAAGCGATAAACAAAATACTCAAACAGAATATACAGACAAAGCTAGAGGAGCATAAAGGAGCTTGGCCAGCAGTACTTCCAGAAGTTTTATGGGCTTATCGCACCACACAACGAACCACTACTGGAGAGAGTTCGTTCTCTTTGGCTTATGGATATGAAGCGATGATCCCAGTTGAAATTGGTGTTGGCTCTCTGTGGTGATTTTTTTAATGAGTAAAATCAGAATGATGTATTACTGAGAATTGAACTCGATCTTTTAGAAGAACGACGTGAACAATCTCAGCTCCGAATTACATCATATCAACAATGCACTGCTCGACATTATAACTCCAAAGTCAAAGGTAGACATTTTGAAGTTGGAGATCTTGTCCTTCGACGAGTTCTACCTAATAATAAAGAACATGGTGCGAGTGTATTTGGGCCTTCCTTGGAAGAGCCTTATGTTATTGATAATGTCATTCGATTTGGACATATAACCTAGCTCGTGTCGATGGACAAAAGATCGAGCATGCTTGGAATGCAGAATAACTTCGTCGTTATTATCAATGAATCTTCATGTTTATCTTCAATGGCCTACTGTATCTTCGTTATTTCGTCATTCGATGTCGTTCGTCAATAATATTTCTTTGGCTATTACTTCAACTTTGTTTGATTCATCTTCATGGCAGTTTTTGGACACCATGAAACTTGGGGGGCAGTAGGATAAGAATTTTATCTCCTATTTGTTTCCATTCATCTTTTTATAGTTTTATGGCAGTTTTCGGACACCATAAAACTCGGGGGGCAGTGGGATCAAAATGTTATCTCCTACTTGTTTCCTAAGGGACTATGCAAATGTCCATTTAGAGGAGATGGAGTTTTAGATCATCGAAGTATCTAAAATTCCTTAAAATCCTAGGATTTTCTCCTCGCTTCATGCCTCAGCATGTCGTATTACATAATTTCCCTCCTCGGACAAAAAAGTAACTAAGCCAAACATTCATTGTTCAATGTGATATATTGCTATATCCTATTTTGACATGGAACTTTTGAAATAGTTGAGTTTGCATCACTCGTATAGACTGTTTTCTTAAGCGACCTAACCTATCCTAACACTTAAAACTCGTTTTAAGTTAGTTAGATTCAAATCGCTGAAAGCGTACTAATCAATCACTTAGTGATTGACTACTTGGTTAAAATTATTATTGTGTTATTTTTTGCAGGAACATCTGAGGGAAATAATAATATTTATTAAAAGAAGTCACTCATACATGAGCAGATAGGAAGGGGGACGAAGCCCGTGTTGTTCTAATAATATTAAAAAAAAAAAATACAGGTGCTATGCGGAAGGGCTCGTGCCGCCATCTCCAGCTTTGGCAGTATCCTCCCTCCAACTTTGGACGAGCTCGACCACGTCCTCGCCAAGGATGGAGAAGTCAAAATCCGGATGCTCGCAGAAAATATTGAAAATGATGGTCGACGAGGCGATATCACTAGCTTTATCTTCGAGCTCTTTGACTTCAGTCGTCTTGAACTACTCAATAGCTTTGTGAATCGCCTCAGTGGTTGCCTCCCTCATGCGATCTGGATGCTTAGAGATGGTCTTCTCGAGCTCTTTGACTTTCTCCTCGAGGTTCTCCTTTTCGAGTTTCTCCTTGGCCAGGTCTTCAAGCAACTGCTGCCTCTCCAAGTTGAAGGCCATTTTCTCCTCCTCCCGAGCTTTCTCCGAATTCTCGAATGCTTGGGTTATTTCTTCAACTTTTTTGGCCTTCTCCAAGCATTCGAGAACCGGGTCGTACATCAGGACAGCAGCAGCTACTGTCTGAAAAATCTAGTCATTAGTTCCAGGAGAATACATTTGAGGAGAGAATAGAATAGTACTTACATTGGCCGGCATCCTCATCGCAGAACCGAAAGCGACCTTGGCAGATCGTCGCTTCATCCACTCCCAGCCTTCCTCGGTTGTGAAGCGATCAATGAAGGTTGCGCTCATATCAGCCTTCTCTGGTAATTGGTCAAGGAGCGCAAAGAGCTCTTCATCCTTATCTGCCAGGATCGGTTCCGAAGAAGTGGCAGCCTCTCTAGGTGGTTCGGGATGGCTCGTTGGCTGAGGTTGTAGTGGAGGCGAGCTTGCTGGGAAGTCCTCAAAGGCAACTTTTCTTTTCTTGGAGCTATCAACCTTCTCTTTCCCTTTCGATGACGGAGTACTCTCGGGTGTCTTAGTTTTTGCCATGGACCCAAGAGTTGAGGGTGGTGCTCGCAAACCGCTACCGATAACCATCTCTGTACAGATATGTCAGTGAGCGAGGAGATATAATATAAAGGTAATTAGAATGCATATATATGATTACCTTCTTCTTGTAGAGCTGGTTGAGGAGCTGGTGGTGACGCTGTCTCTGGAGAGGAAGGTTCTGAGGTTGGAAGGGTGGCTGGTGCTTTTCATTTCCTAGTTCTAGAAGACGAGGCACCTAAATCCGTCTGTTTCCTTGGCTTCTTCTTCGAGCTCGATGGTTTAGACGAAAGGACTGGGGGGTCTACGAATGCGGCTCCCTTTGGAAGTAGACCGCAAGCAACCAGGTTATTTGAAGTACCTAGTACCTTCCAATTAAATTCCTCAATTGGAAGGTTGTTGATTTTATATACCCTTGCGAGCTGTTCCCTGGAGAGTCCGGGTCGATCNTTATAGTTTTATGGCAGTTTTCGGACACCATAAAACTCGGGGGGCAGTGGGATCAAAATGTTATCTCCTACTTGTTTCCTAAGGGACTATGCAAATGTCCATTTAGAGGAGATGGAGTTTTAGATCATCGAAGTATCTAAAATTCCTTAAAATCCTAGGATTTTCTCCTCGCTTCATGCCTCAGCATGTCGTATTACATAATTTCCCTCCTCGGACAAAAAAGTAACTAAGCCAAACATTCATTGTTCAATGTGATATATTGCTATATCCTATTTTGACATGGAACTTTTGAAATAGTTGAGTTTGCATCACTCGTATAGACTGTTTTCTTAAGCGACCTAACCTATCCTAACACTTAAAACTCGTTTTAAGTTAGTTAGATTCAAATCGCTGAAAGCGTACTAATCAATCACTTAGTGATTGACTACTTGGTTAAAATTATTATTGTGTTATTTTTTGCAGGAACATCTGAGGGAAATAATAATATTTATTAAAAGAAGTCACTCATACATGAGCAGATAGGAAGGGGGACGAAGCCCGTGTTGTTCTAATAATATTAAAAAAAAAAAATACAGGTGCTATGCGGAAGGGCTCGTGCCGCCATCTCCAGCTTTGGCAGTATCCTCCCTCCAACTTTGGACGAGCTCGATCACGTCCTCGCCAAGGATGGAGAAGTCAAAATCCGGATGCTCGCAGAAAATATTGAAAATGATGGTCGACGAGGCGATATCACTAGCTTTATCTTCGAGCTCTTTGACTTCAGTCGTCTTGAACTACTCAATAGCTTTGTGAATCGCCTCAGTGGTTGCCTCCCTCATGCGATCTGGATGCTTAGAGATGGTCTTCTCGAGCTCTTTGACTTTCTCCTCGAGGTTCTCCTTTTCGAGTTTCTCCTTGGCCAGGTCTTCAAGCAACTGCTGCCTCTCCAAGTTGAAGGCCATTTTCTCCTCCTCCCGAGCTTTCTCCGAATTCTCGAATGCTTGGGTTATTTCTTCAACTTTTTTGGCCTTCTCCAAGCATTCGAGAACCGGGTCGTACATCAGGACAGCAGCAGCTACTGTCTGAAAAATCTAGTCATTAGTTCCAGGAGAATACATTTGAGGAGAGAATAGAATAGTACTTACATTGGCCGGCATCCTCATCGCAGAACCGAAAGCGACCTTGGCAGATCGTCGCTTCATCCACTCCCAGCCTTCCTCGGTTGTGAAGCGATCAATGAAGGTTGCGCTCATATCAGCCTTCTCTGGTAATTGGTCAAGGAGCGCAAAGAGCTCTTCATCCTTATCTGCCAGGATCGGTTCCGAAGAAGTGGCAGCCTCTCTAGGTGGTTCGGGATGGCTCGTTGGCTGAGGTTGTAGTGGAGGCGAGCTTGCTGGGAAGTCCTCAAAGGCAACTTTTCTTTTCTTGGAGCTATCAACCTTCTCTTTCCCTTTCGATGACGGAGTACTCTCGGGTGTCTTAGTTTTTGCCATGGACCCAAGAGTTGAGGGTGGTGCTCGCAAACCGCTACCGATAACCATCTCTGTACAGATATGTCAGTGAGCGAGGAGATATAATATAAAGGTAATTAGAATGCATATATATGATTACCTTCTTCTTGTAGAGCTGGTTGAGGAGCTGGTGGTGACGCTGTCTCTGGAGAGGAAGGTTCTGAGGTTGGAAGGGTGGCTGGTGCTTTTCATTTCCTAGTTCTAGAAGACGAGGCACCTAAATCCGTCTGTTTCCTTGGCTTCTTCTTCGAGCTCGATGGTTTAGACGAAAGGACTGGGGGGTCTACGAATGCGGCTCCCTTTGGAAGTAGACCGCAAGCAACCAGGTTATTTGAAGTACCTAGTACCTTCCAATTAAATTCCTCAATTGGAAGGTTGTTGATTTTATATACCCTTGCGAGCTGTTCCCTGGAGAGTCCGGGTCGATCCCTGTTGTCTGCGATGACATTCGAATGCGATCAGTATAAAAGTAACAAAATAGAGATATGATAAATTGGAAGACTACCTATCGGGATTTTGAAAGAAGTCGTTAGCCTCATAGTCAAAGTGGAAAAATGGATTTTTCCATTTTCCCATGTTGTTGCGAACCCCGTAGATCATTTTTATTGCCTGGTTCGACCATTTGCTCGCATAGAAGAAGCCAAGATCTGACGGGTTTGATTTCACTTGGTAAAACCAAGCGAATTCTTCAGGAGAAGGGGTCTCTAAACGTAATTT
Organism: Parasponia andersonii; assembly: GCA_002914805.1. Lineage (NCBI taxonomy): Eukaryota > Viridiplantae > Streptophyta > Magnoliopsida > Rosales > Cannabaceae > Trema > Trema andersonii. The sequence goes on along the minus strand of JXTB01000177.1, from coordinate 365,506 downwards.
ATGGTACAGTATATACAAACCTACCATATATCTATAGGTATTAGGGGTCAGTTGAAAAGGGACGACCCTATAGTAGTCAATGATTGATTTTATATACAGATGAAGTGGGAGATGGATGCCACACTTGAGAACTGGTTCAGAAAAAGAAGCAAGTTCATGTGGTGGAGTGTGTGGTCGGTTAAATTCCATAGGTAGGTGAAGGGGTATGGCGATCTTATAGCTGCTCGCGATTTTGCTGAGTTTGTTCGATGTGCAGCTTGTCTTTATATTGGTGCATGACAAATTCCCCTCTACGTATTGATAGCCCGATGAAAATATAGGGGCATCCCTGATATGTCGGGCCACTGGTCCTGGGGGAGATCGCCTATATGAGGACTACTTTGCCTGACCCCTGTTATTTCTACCTCGAGTTCTGGCTCAAGGTACTCTTTGTGATGCCCAAGATTCTCACATACATAATAAGCCAATAATAAACATATTCATATTGCATAATAGACATATCAAGCAACTAGTATCACTTT
>JXTB01000177.1:348414-362547 GCA_002914805.1 Parasponia andersonii | reverse complement strand
CATGAGAGGCCCACTTACCGAGGGTGTATATATGTATACATTAGAGTATGTATAATTATGAGTGGAAATTTCCTTTTTCCTTCTAAAAAGTTTTAATTTTCCCCGATTTTATCAATTCTAAGTCAAGTAATGCCTCCCGATCTCACTAAATATTTATACAAATACCCTTACGTACGTGTGTGGGATGGGGGGGTGCGTTAGAGTCTTCAAGGTTAATGGAGCTAACACTCGAGTCAGATTCTCCAGAAAACGTATTCCCTTCCCTAAATTCCTCACTACTAGACATCTGAAAAGAAATACAGATGGATTTAGTCCTATGCAAGCATCGAGGATTCTCACTATGCCAGTACTTTGGGAATTCATCCTAGGATTGTACTAACAAGCAAGCTCATCGATTTATTCCTAAGAGGTCTACGGATTCATAAAAATTGTTTGAGCAGTTCGTCAGAAAATAAATGTTCGAGCAGTTCATCGGAAAATAAAATAGGGTATCAGACCCTAGAAATTCTTCTCATGGGTTTCTCTGACCATTAGCTAGTGAAGTATACTTTATAAACCGGAAAAGGGAGAAAAATAATTCCCATTTCAGTTCGTTCTGATGTGGGATGTGTTTCTATTCCTAGAAATTGAAATTGTTTTTCCAAGAACAGACAGAGAAAAATAAGAGAGAAGAAATGAACTAACCTTTCTACGAAAGTGGAGGGATTGAGATATGGTTTGAACTCCGTCGGAGAAGGTACTGGAATTGTGCGAGCTAAAGGACAAAATGACGCTGTAGGGTTCTCTGAAACTTCGGGATTTTCTAAGAAAAGATGGAAACAGTGTAATGGAGCAGAAATGGATTGATTTCTGATATTTATACCCTAAGCACCGTTAAATCACAGCTGTAGATCAAGGTATTTGATTTTCAGATCTAAAGGCCGAAGTTCACGCGGGATTTGATTTTTTCCGAAGATAGATCAGAATCTTTCAAAATTTGAAAAGATTTGGTTTAAAAACGACGGTTGGCATCATCAATATCCTTGACTCTCCTCGAGTTCTGCTATCTATCTTAGAAAAGGCAACACGTATTTTCATCTATCAGAAAAAGGTACGCGTGACCTTGAGAAATGTGAGATTTGAGATCTGGCGACTCTTTGACTCTTCGAGGATCTCAAATCTAGGTCGTGACATCGCATTTTTTTTTAAAGTTTGCACTCACCTACATTAAAAGGAAGCTCCATTTTATCCTAAAGAACTAATGGAGCTTGGGGGCAATTGTTGTGCGGTCTAAAATCCTATGTCAGGTCGCATGAGTAGGAGTTAAGTTCGACCTCATCCGAAAGGGTTGCATGCGACCTCCACCGTATAAGTTACGTACGACCTCCTCTGCGTAAGTTATGTGCGACCTCCTCTATATAAGTTATGTGCAACCTCCTTCGAAAGAAAAGGAAACAAGTCTCTGCTTCGTCAAACAGGTAACCTTCAAGGAAAGGGCAACAGAAGTCTCTCTTTCATGATCGACCAGTTACCCGTTTTAAGTGGTTACCCAATTATGTTGTTACTCAAATTGTATTACCCGATTGTATAGTTATCCATTTTCACAATTAGGAACATTGAGTTACCCTCACCTATATAAAGGGAGCTCCATGTTTGAGACGAGGGATTCCAATCTTCTGATTTCAAAATTTGGACTTCTGATTTGAGAGATAGATTTCCGGACAAGACATTGTAACTCTGAGTGCTTGTAATTCTCCAGAAAATAGTGAAAAATAGTGGATGTAAGCTTATCTTTTTCGGGGCTGAACCACTATAAAATCCTGTGTCTCTTTATTTGCTTTGATTAATAACCCAATTCGTACAAGCCACATCTCTTAATTTTTTCTAAATTTATTGTTGACAAAACCTCCATCAACATAGTGCAATGCTTTTTGGTTACTCTAGGTAAGTGCCATTATAGTTGGAATATGTCTAGATTGACCCATTATCTATGCTATTAGGTAGTCCTGTTAATCCAAAAAAAAAAATAGGAAAAAAAAAAGAGCGTTATCGAGTAAGGTCATCGAATGTTCATATAAGATTAATTTCATTAACTATGTTTGTTATGCGATCTTGAATTTATATTGGTCAATCAAGAAAAGAAAACCAACAACTTAGAGGTGAAGCAACAGATCTCCTATTGGCATCTTAATCAATGCTGCGACCTACTCTGAATAGATAATATACGACCTGAATCGACGGTAAAAGGAAATTAGATCAAGCTTTAAAAGTGTAACTAGGAAGAAAAGAAAATGAGCTTCTGTGTAGAAATCAAGTAATCCGTCTATTTAGTTATTACCTGATTTGTATTGTTATTCGAAAATATATTCTAATTATGTACTTTTTCGTTTTTATAATTGGGAAAACATTGAGATACCCTCACCTATATAAAGGGATCTCAATATTATTATTTATCATCTCACAATCACTTCACTGTACACTTTCTCTATAATTCTCTCTTTGCTTATATTGTGAGACTTCCAACAACTCTTGTAATTCTTCATAAAATAATGAAGAGTAGTGGATGTAGACTTATATTTTTTAGAGCTGAACCACTATAAAACTCTTGTCTATTTATTTATTTTATTTTATCAACCCTTTTCACATACAAGCCACATCGTGCAATTTCCTAAATTTGTTGTTGACAAAACCTTCGTCCATAATTAGCAAAAAAGAGGACTATTCCAGCAAAAAAAATTTCAATCTCACTTTTTTAATGATGGAAAACACAAGAAACACCACCAGAAATGCTGGAGTTTGCCAAAATCAACCTCAAAGTTCTGCTATTACACAGGTCAATCCTACTTAGGATCACCAGCCGTGACCACACTAAAGACGAATATACTTCAAAGGCAAGATCATATAGAGGATGCTTTTGCAAACCTTCAATAAATCACTAATTAGATCAATGATTCTTTGAGTCGACTTGCCGAAGGGTAGATAGTGACACCACCAAAATAGGAATGCCCTAGAGATCGACCTACTCGACAGCCTGAGAAAGGGATTTACATTCAAGAAGTGGGAAATTGCGACTAGCCCAGAACCCAGTGGGAGTGCCATGAAAGTCACATTTCTAAGGGAAAAGATAAGGTTACAGACCTACCACAAGAGTCTAGCACTGGAAGATCCAATATAGATCATGATCGTGGATAATCCTCTCGGAGAGATCCAACTAACCATGACCATCTGAACAACAATTAGAATCTGTAATCAAAAAGCATCTTTGAGAGGATAACTAGGGAGTTAAGGTTGAACTCAGTTCAACTGAGACAACACTTGGAATAATGATATCAAAGAGATAGTCATGAGCAATCTGCATTGCCTCATAACAACCAAATCTCATCACGTCAAACTATTTTAGTAGAGTCTTCATAAAGGTCATTGTAGTCCTGACCCGATTAAGCTAGCTTGCATTGTGATAATAATGACCAAAAACCACCCCCACCACCAGCGAGAAATGATAATACTCTTCCTCTTAATATTGATATCCATAACCCGAGGATCGCATTAGATCCACTTGCTGGATAGGATGATGAGCTTGCAGTTGGATATCGTCAATCACCATTTAATGAAGAGGTCCGAGCTATTGCACTTCTTACTAGTTTCATGCTTCATCAGGTTAATGACCTCGAATGTTGTAGGTGTTTTGTTGCAACCCTCATAGGTGCAGTGAAGAAGTAGTTTAGAGGACTTCAAGCTGGTACGATCTCATCCTAGCAGCAACTCTAGACTGTATTCTTAAGATAATTTCAGGCTGTGAAGAATTTTACTATTCCATTAATCAGTTTGTCTTCTATTCAACAAAGTCCAGAGGAAACACTATGGTCATACCTTAATCATTTTACTTCAGAGTTGACAAAAGTGAGCAACGTGCCTAAAGGTAGAGTCTTGACTTTAATGACGGCTGAAGTATGACTAGAGACTAAACTCTGGGAAGAATTGCTGGAATAAGAATGTAGGACTCTTGAAGACTTCTATCAGAGAGTTGGTCGACATCTAAAGGGCATGATAGAGTCAATAGTGAATGTTGGAATTTATCCAAGAGTTTTAACAGTAATGACTCAATTTTTGGTGGAGGATTGCCTTTCAGCATTCAATGCTATGATAGGAAGATTGACTCTGAGGGAACTATGACCTGTTACCTTGATTTATTATCTCACTATGAAGTTTCGAACTCAACATGGAGTAGGCGAAGTGCGAGGTAACTAATATAAAGCAAGATCTTGTTATAATAATTTTTTGAAGCTCACAAAATGATAGACAATAACTACAAAATGATAATTCGACAATAAAAGAAAATGTCAGGCAAAACGTCAATCAAAAACTTTGATACATGAAAGATCGATGAAGAGGCCAAGACTGGACCAATCAAAAACTTAGAAGATTTGTCAATCGATAAGTCTTCGAAAGTGTTAAAAATTAGAGTGAAGCTTCAAGATCCCGTGCAAGCTGAGCTAGTTAATATTCTGATATAGTAGGAATTGATCCGAATGTTATATGCCATTGCCTTAACATTGATACGATAAAGAAACCCATATGGTAAAAGAGAAGGGCAATGGATCTAGAATACTACGTTGCACTAAAGGAAGAGGTCGATGAAGAAACCTAATAGCAAATAAAGAATATGCATTGATTTCACAAATGTAAATAAAGTCAGCTCAAAAGATAATTTTCTACTTCTAAGAATCAACTAGCTTGTAGACGCGATGTCTAGACATGAATTGTAAATTTTATGGATGCATAATCTGGTCACAATCAAATTCTAATATATGAGCTAGATGAGAAATATACCTCGTTCATTACTAATTGAGGACTGTATTTTTATAAGACGATGCCATTCGTACTCATCAATGCAGGAGCAACTTATCAACTTCTTGTCAATAGGATGTTTGCGAAACATATTGGCAAGACAATGGAGGTGTATTTGATAAAGTTGACGAAAACTAAAGATCATGTCAAAAATCTTGATGAGATATTCAAAATCCTTCAAAAATATCATACGAAGTTAAACCCCTAAAAGTGTGTATTTGGGGTAGGATCCAGAAAGTTTCTAGGGTTCATGATTAATCAACGAGGTATTGAAGCTAATGATTAGAAGATCTAAGCACTAGTTGACATGCAATCACCTCGCAAGCCTAAAGATTTGTAGAGTATGGTGGGAAGAGTGACTACGTTAGGTTGATTTATATCAAGATCAACTGATATATGTCAACCATTCCTTGAGCTTTTGAATGGTTTGAAGAAGTTCAAGTGGACCGAGAAATGCGAGTAGATGTTCCAAGATTTAAAGAAACACTTAGATTCTCCTCTATTCTTATTGAAACCAATACTAGGGGAAAAGCTATATTTATACCTCACTATTTCAAAATATATATGCGAAAATTGCAGCATTGATTCGAGAAGAAGAGAATATACGATGACCTATTTATTAAGTGAGTAAAATACTACTCGATGCTGATACGAGATATTCGGAGATGGAAAAATTAGCACTAACACTTGTCATCGTATCTCAAAAGCTCTGACCATATTTCCATGAACATTCCATCGAGGTTTTCACAAATTTTCTATTAAAGCAAGCTTCGCAAAAACTTAAAGCATCAAGATGATTACTCGAGTCAACAGTCGAGTTTGAGCTAATTTAACATCAATTTTTGACCTCGCACTGCGATTAAAGGTTAAGCTCTCGCAGATTTCATTACAGAGTTTACTTATGATGTCAATATTTTAATAGAAGTAATGGAGAAACCTACAATAGATTTAACGAAATTATGGAAGCTCTATATTGATAGATTGTCGAACGAGAATGATGCTGGCACATGTTTGACGTTAATTAGCTTAGAGGAGTATAATATCCACTATACACTTCGCTTTAGTTTTCTATCATCAAATAATGAAGTAGAATACGATGCACTAATTGTTAGACTCAAGCTCGCATAAGAAATAAAGGTCGAGAGAGGTATTTAGTGATTCTGAGTTAGTCATTTGTCAAGTGATTGGAGACTACCAGGCCAGAGAGGGAAAGATGCTGGCCTATCTATAAGAGGTGCGAAGACTTTTTTGACGTTTACTGCTTAGAGCATATAACTACTTTCTTGCACTAAAAATACCGAGGAAGATACTCTAGCTAAGTTAGCTTCGACAAAGGATGTAAAATTAGTTAAGCTAATTCCTATCAAATTCCTCGCAAAATCCCAGTATTGTAGTAAAGCCACAAGTAACCATGCCAATTGACCAGAAGCCTTCATAGATGGATCCTATAATGAAGTATTTACAAGATGGCGACCTTTCTGAAAATAAAATGGATGCGAAGTGACTTTGAATGAAGGTGGCTCACTATATCATCTGTGACAGGAAGCTCTATTGAAGAAATTTTAGTTTACGGTCATTATTATGTGTTGATGAAGACAGAGCATTCTACATTATGAGGGAGATTCATAAAAGGATATACAAAAATCATTCTGGAGGTAGGCACTTTTAAACAAAGTCCTCATACAAGGGTATTTCTAGCCTTCTATCAAGAAAGATGCTATAGAGTTTGGTCGAAAATGAAATAAATGTCAACGATTTATGACCATTCCTAGGTCATTTCCCATTCCGCTTACTTCAATGACTAGTCTATGGCCATTCACAATATGGGGAATCGATAATATTGGAACGTTACCATTGGCACAAGATGGAATGAAGTATACGTTGGTTATAGTTGATTGTTTCATCAAGTGGATAGAAGCTAAAGCTTTGAGCAATATTTCCACAAAGAAGATGACAAATTTTATTTAAAAATTTATCATCTAATGATATTGTATATCGCACACAATATTTTATGATAATGGGAAGTAATTCGATTGCGATAAGTTTCGCAACTTCTGCGATAACTTAGGCATCAAGAAAAGCTTCCTAGCTATTGTTCATCCACAAGCCAATGGATGTTAGGTCAAAGCCATAAATAAGGTATTGAAGTAGAATTTAAAGACGAAGTTAGAAAGCTACAAGGGAGCTTAACTGGAAATGCTTCTTGAAGTATTATAGGCTTATCGCACCACTTGACGTACTGCCACTAGAAAGAGTCCATTTTCTTTGGTGTATAGGTATGAAGTAATGATTCAAGTTGAAATTGGTGCGGGCTCTTTGTGAAGCTCTACTTATTAGCAAGATAAGAATTGAGCTCAATCTCTTGGAAGAAAGGCACAAGCAATCTAAGCTACGAGTGGCATCATATCAATAGCGTACTACTCATTACTATAATTCTAAAGTTAAAAATAGACAATTTGAAGCTGGTGATCTTGTTCTCTGACAAGTCCTTCCTAATACTAAAGAGCATAATGCTAGTATATTTGGACCCTCTTGAGAAAGGTCATATGTCATTATTCGACCTGGAAAGTAGAAACTAGCTCACACTGTAGGATGGAAGATCGAGCATACTTGGAATGAAGATAAGCTTTGTCATTATTATCAAGGAGAATCTTCATATGTATCTTCATATAGCTTCAAATCTTGTTATTTGTCATTCGAATTTATCAATAAAAGTAGTATTTCTTCAATTAATTAGCCTAATAAATGTTATTTCTTCATTTTATTTGGTTCGTCTATTATAGTTTTATGGTCATTTTCGAACACCATAAAACTCAGGAGGTAGTGGGTTCAAATTAAACAATCTCTTACTCACTTCCTAAGGAACTATGCAAACGTTCATCTAAAGGAGTCAAAATTTTGAATCGACATATTTCTAAAAACCTTAGGAATTTCTCCTCGCTTCATGTCTTAGCATATTATATTACATGATATCCCTCCTTGAACAAATAAGTGACTAAGCAAAATATCCATAGTTCGATGTGATATATTGTTATTCATTCTATTTTGACATAGAACTTTTGGAAAACAAATATTGAGTTTGCGTCACTCACGTTCGTTATTTTTTATAAGTGACCTAACCTATTCTAAATACTTAAAATCCGTTTTAAGTTATTGGATTCAAATCGCAATAACGTACTAATAAGTCACTTTATGAATGACTACTTGGTTAAATTGTGTGTTTACATATTATTATGTGACGAATGTTTTTTATTTTCGCTATTTTTGCAGGAATAAAATTTGATAAAAAAGTTCATAAATATAAGTCTGCACCTATGTGCAAGAAAAATATTACAAAATGCAGTAGGACAAGCCCACATTTGTCCAGTACCTTACAAGATTAAAAATAATAATAATAAAAATACAAATGTGATTCATCTTGTAGGTGCGCTCTCTCCGCTATTAGCGGCCTTCTTCGTAGCCTTATCCACCTTCCAGTTCTCGATGAGTTCGACTATATCCTCATGAAGGAAAGAGAAATTGAACCTCGGGTACTCGTAGTAGATGTTATATATAATAGTAGAATTTGTAATATTGCTAGCCTTGTTTTCAAGTTCCTTGCCTTCGGTAACCTTAAACTTTTTAACAGCTTTGCGACCTGCCTCCTTCAGAGCATTCGGGTGCTGAAAGATGATATTTTTGAGCTCTTTTATCTTCTTCTCGAGCTGCTCCTTCTCCAATTTTTTTGGCCAAGGCCTCTTGTAGTTACTTCTTCTTAGACTTGAAGTTATTTTTCTCTTTTTTGTGAGTCTTCTTCAGAACCTTGCATGATTGGGTTATTTCTTTGACTTTTTCCTCTTTCTCCATACATTCGAAGATAGGGTCATACATGAGGATAGTAGCTGCAGTAGTCTAAAACAAAGCAAAGATATTAACAATAGAAAGGACGTCATATGAATAGCTAGAAAGGGGAACTCGTACTTACATTGGCCAGCATTCTTATAGCCGCGTGAAATATGACTTTTGGTGGCCTCTTCTTCATCTTCTCTCAGCCTTCTATTGATGTGAAGCAATCTATGAATACAGCATTGAGGCCAGCTTTCTTAAGTAGTTGACAATGAAGTGCGAGGAGTTCAAGATCCTTGTCGGCCTTGTTTGAAGGCACTCTAGAGAAAGAAGAAGCTAGTTGTTTACTCGAAAGATTGGGCTAGCTCGCCATTGCTATAGATGCTAGGGGAGGAGGTGAGCTTTGTCAGACATCATCAAGGGTGAGATTCCTTCTTTTGGAAGTGTCGACGTTCTCTTTCCCCTTTGAATTTGGAAGGGTGTTCTCAGGGGTCCTCGACTTTGATCGAGAATCCAGGGTTCAAGTGGAGCTTGCAACCCACTGCCAATTCTTATCATATCTAGAGAGTGCTCTTATGGTTAGTACATAAGGTATAAAGTATAACGATGATAAGAGAACTAATACTACCTTCAGTGGCTTAAGAAGGTTCAGTAGTTAGAGGAGACGACTCTTCTTATCGAGAATCGACTGAACGTGATGCTTTTCATTCCTTAGACTTAGAAGACAAGGCAATCGTACCCTGTTTTTTCAAGCTCAAAGATCTTGTTAGATGATTAGCTGAGAAAGGAAGAGAAGTGCCCTTAGGGAACAACTTGTATGTAATCAAATTCCTAGTTATCCTAAGTTTCTTCCAGTCGAACTCTTTGTCTAGGAGGTCATTTATTCTGAATACTAGGGCAAGATACTCTTTGCTCAGACCAGGATGTTCCTTGTTAGGTGCAAAGACATAAATATACGATCAGTTAATAGAATTTAAAAATTGAACATAGGAGAGAACTACGAAATTCACCTACCGGGGTTTTTGAATAAGCCAATATTTGCATATTTAAAGTGAAAAAATAGATTTTTCCATTTTCTCATATTATTGCGAACCTCAAAAATGATCTTAATCGCCTTATTCGACCACTTGCTCATGTCGAAGAAGCCGAAGTCAGAGGGGTTCGATTTCACTTGGTAAAACTAAGAAAACTCTTCTACGGTTTGGGTTCTTAGACCTAATTTGTGATATAATATGTACAAGCCTAATATATATCTATAGGTGTTTGGAGTTGGCTAAAAAGGAACTACACCGTAATAGTCAACCACTGAATTAATATACGGATGTAGTGGGAGATGGACACTACACCGAAGAACTGCAACTAAGAAGGAGGCATTGCTGCGGGGAGAAATGTCTGTTCGATTGAACTCTGTAGGAAGGCTAAGAGGCACGTCGATCTTGTAGTCTCACACAATCTTCTTGAGCTTGTTTGTAGTATGGCTCATCTTCATTTTAGTGCATGACCAATTGCCTTATATGTAACTATAGCCTCTTACAAATTCTGGTGCATCTCTGATGTGTTGAGGCCATTGATCTTGAAAAAGATCGCCTATACGAAGACTACTCTATGTAGTCCAGATTATTTCTACTTTGAGTCTTGCTCTATGTAATCCTCAAGGTTTATTAAACTAGTCCTCACCTCAGAGAATAAAGACTCCCCTGACAATTGAAAAGGAAACATGGGGAAGGTATTTAATCCTATGTGAGCATCGGTCTACAAGTAAATTCAAGAATTGATTTATAAAACTAACCCTAAGTGCGACCTAGAAATAGGCGTGTTTGTTTGTCTATTGTAGGTACTCGCTACATGCGAGCAAAGGTTTAGGGCTAAAAAGCCTAAAATTGCACCAATGCCTATATATTCGTCTATCTATGATCTGATCAAATTCTTTTATTTGACCTTTGGATTCGTCTATCTATAAAGTTTCTATCCTACAAGTTTGAACATACTTTCAAAAATTCATCAGTCGATTCCTCAAATTTGCACCTATTGTTTGATTTAATCAAAATCTAAGCCAAATCTTTAAATAAGTCAAGAAATTTCTGGGTTTATGATTTAAACCCATCTTTATCGATTCACTAGATTACTCTATAGTTATATAGATTAAAATTTCGAATGGGTAAGAGATTCTACAAAAATAAATTTGCAGTTCTTCTAGAATTTTAAAAGAACCGGTCAAGCTATGTTCTCTGTAATCTAAAGTTCATATTAGAATATCGAAGAAATATATTCTTACTTTTTTTATAGAACAAAAACAAAAATGGAGAAATGAGAAGAAAAAGAGTACCAACCTTTCTTGAAATTCTAAACTTTTGGGCAGTAGAGAAGGGTGTGCTTTATCTTACAAGAAAAAAAGCAACAGTCAGGTTCTCCAGTGACAGAAAAGAGAGCTCTTGAGTGTCACTAGGAACAATTTAGGCTTGAGAGTTTCTGAAGTTTGAAAGCCAAAGGCTTTTTGAGAATGAAAATGAAAGAAGAAGAAGGAAACAAATTCTTTATACATTTCGAGATTCATTAAATCCCAGTCATTGATTAAGGAAATTGAGTTTTGGATTTAATGGTCAAGATTCATATAGGAGAATCAATTTTTGAAAATCATATCACAAATTATTTTTTAAATATGAAACGTTATCATTTGAGATGATAGTTGACGTCATCATCATCATCATGAATACTCAAGAAATAGAAAAGTCCCCAGGAACACATGTATGCATCTATAAGAGGAGTGGATACACTCAATTCTAAATAGGCGGTTCAAAAATTCACCAACCACTCAAAGGGTTGAAGAGTAATGTCATCATTTCACATTATTGAGCTTGTAATTTTCAGAGTAAGAAGCTCAATTCAGCCCTAAAAAACTATTAGAGCTAAGTGACAATTGTTGTGCAATCTTGAATCTACATCATTGGACAACTAGGAAAGGAAAGCCAATGACTGTGAGGTGAATGCACCAGATCGCATATTAATATCTTAACTAATAGTGCGACCTACTCCAAATAGATAACGTACAACCTAAATCAATGGAAAAAAGAAACTAGATCAAGCTTTAGAAGGGTAACTATAAAGAAAAAAAACAGGCTTCTGAGTATAAATCAAGTAATCCGTCTATTTAGTTATTACCAATTTGTATTGTTATCTGAAATTATATTCTAATTATACACTTTTTCATTCTCATAATCGGGAAATATTAAGCCAACCTCACTTATATAAATGGAGCTCAATATCATTATTTATTAACTCACAATGTAATTCTCTCTTTGCTTTTATCGTGAGACTTAGAGAAACTCTTGTAATTTTTCAAAAAATAGTAAAGAACAATGAACCTAAGCTCATCTTTGTTGAGATAGAACCACTGCAAAACTCTCGTCTCTTTATTTATTTTACTTTATCAACTCTTTTTACACAAGTTATATCGAGCAATTTCCTAAATTCATTGTTGACAGAACCTCTGTCAACAATTTTCATTTCTAGTTTTATACAATAACATCCATGTATCTTAAGACCTCTAAAACTAAGTTGATTTTATAAAAATCTAAATTTTAACAAATATCATGCATCTTTAAATAGTATAGTAAGACTTGAGTTCGACAAGTACAGACTAGCTAGTAAATAAATATGAATGAAGAAATTTGAATGTCATATTTTCTGCCCCTTAACTTTCGGTTTTTAAGTGAAATGGCCGAATTTCGGATTACAATTTGTAAATAGCCATTTTCAATATTATTAAAAAATGGCTGAATTTTCAATAATATTTTACGAATGGCCATTTTTCATATTTAGTACATTAAAATGTATTGATTTATTTGTCTAAAATTGATATATTTTTAAAAAAATTGATTTATTTTTTAAAAGATTGATTTACCTTTTTCAAAATTGATTTGATTTATTTAGTATATCAAAATATATTGATTTATTTTTGAAAATTGAATTACTTTTTATAAAATTGATTTATTTTATAAAAAAACAGATCAACTAAAAACGACTATTCGTCAAAATAAAATTGAAACATAATCATTTATTAAGTAGGTATAAAAAAGTCACTACAAGAAAGTAGACTTTCACCGACGGGCTATGTAAAACCCATCGGAGAAATGTATATTTGCCGACGCGTTGGGCTGAAACCTGTCGGTAAAAGTTGTCCAAAAAATCCAATTATGGGCACTCTATACCGATGGGCCCGCATCGGTATATTAGTCATTTACCGACGGATAATTTATTTTCTATTGGTAAAAATATATTGAAAAAAACACGTGTTACCTTACCGCGAAAAGAATTACTATTTGGCGCCTATTATTTTTTTTATCCAAAATTAAAGAATATTTAAGGTACCTTTGCCGAGGGAGAGGTTTTATTCCGTCGGGGAAAGTTAATAAAATAATTAATAAAATTTTTTACAACAAAACCCTGTTCCCCTCTTTCCCTTAGTCTCAATTCAGTCGTAGTCCCTTTGTTTCTCTTTCTCTCATTGCTCACAGCCCCACCCTCTCTCTCTCTTTCGCCGGCCCTTTCTCTCTCTTTCGCCACTCCTCTCTCACTGTCACTCCTTCCTTACCACCCCTCTCTCTTTTGATCTCGGTTCCTCTCTATTTTGCTTGGTCTCAGTTTGTTTTATTTGGTCTTTTGGGCTCGTGGTCTCCTTTTCTCAGTGATCTTGTGGTTTGAAAGGTAAGTGCTTCTGAAACTTATTTTGTGTATTTATTTTTTAAAATTTTATGATTTGTGATAATTTTGTGATATTCTTGTGTGATATATGTCTTGGATCTGATTTCTGATATAGTTACCGATCTGGTGATATTCTTGTGTTATCTTGTTGTGATACGTTTAGTTTTTGTTTGGTTAATGATGATACAAAAATTTCCTCTGTTACGAAAACTGCCTGATCGATGTCGTCGTATGGTTCATCAGTATACCGCTGGCAAATTTTTCTACTACCATCCATAATAATTTACATGTCATCATGTGTATTATTTTTCTATGTTTATTTAATTTGTAATGGCAACCAAAACTTGGAAAAAAAAAACCCATAGAGTGCATTTGCAAGACTGGGGAAGTTATTTTTGTGCCCAGTGGATTAACATTTTTTTTGACAGAATTAGTGACAAATGACCCTATTGTTACAAAATGAATAAGTTGGATTACCAAAATAATAATAATAATAATAAAAAGAGAATAAGTTGAGAGTTAAACGCTACAAAAAAAAAACTTAAGAGTGATAAATCGAGGAGGAAAGACTATAGGACTCATAACTTTTTGAAAATTTCATTTTTCATTGTAATTGTTAACTATTGTGAATACTCATACTTGCTTAACCATTTTTTAAGATACATTCACGGGGATTTTAATCCCAAAGCACACACTTACCTACCCAACTATATGAGCTAGCCTTAAGTACCATACTTGCATAACAAAATAAGTTAGCAATAATTGGAAAAGAGTTTCTGT
>JXTB01000177.1:330579-348129 GCA_002914805.1 Parasponia andersonii | reverse complement strand
TTTGTTTTTCTTAAATGAATATAATAGTAAATGAATTTATGTAAAATACATGTATCATGACCATGTTATGAAATTATACCCATGATATAATAGTTGCTGTTGAAACTAATATATTAGAGGGATACAATATTTTCGGTTCATTTTCATTACTCTCCAAACCTTATTGTTGAAACTTGATATTACATTTATATTCTTGTGGAGTTGGGAAGTGTTACCTAATATTGGGATCTTTGGATCTTATTTGCCAAATACTGTATATTGGTTCTTGAAAATAATGTCTTTTATGCTACCCTAAACTTTGAATTATAGTACATTGAAGTTTGATTTCATTTCAGGTCAGGCCTAAATATATTTGATTCGATTTACCATCTTAAGTAGCCTATTTAGTTTTTAGATATGCCCATTTTCACAATCGTGTCTCTTCGTTGAGCATATTGGACCTTTAATTGAGAAAATGTTTATGTATCACACGAAAAAGAAAAAATGATCATGATATATGTCCAATGTGGGATTTTGGGCTTAGATGTATAAGTTATGCTTCCTATTTTTACTCACTAGTATTTATTGATTGCTGTGCATTTTGGATATTATTATTACTTTTATGTTTGTTTGGTTGATTTTTTTTTCTAGTTTTTATAGTTATCTATATATTTTAGTTTTATATCTAATTTTTATTATAATGTAGGTGATTTTGTTGTGAAAATGTGCACACACTTGGCACCAAGTGTTCTATGTACACATATATGCACACACTTGGTATTAAGTGCCGAGTGTGCACACTTAGTGTGCACACCTCTTGGTACTCGGTACCGTGTATACAGCTTGTTAAACATAATTTTTGGAACATGTGTTCATCATTTTAGTGCACCAAAATGTGTAATAAAATATTGAACACCAAAAAAGAAGGGGGAACTTGTACCATCTTTTGGAAGATCCTTAGTAGTTAGGATCCCCTAAAAGCGGTACAAGTTCCCCCTTTTTTTTGACACTTAAAATTTTATCCCTTAAAAATTTTAGATTTCATAATATACATAATAATTTTTAATATTAGATTAAAATCATAGTAAATAAAAATTATGTATTAAATAAAAAATAATCATATGATACCTAAAATGATAAAACACCCTTATAAGACATAAAACATGCTAAATTTCCCAAAATAACCCTAGAATACATGAGATACCAATAAAAGATTTAGATTTTCCGAAATACCCCTATGACACTCAATATATCCCTAGAAGATCCGAATTTACGAAAAGGCCTCTAAAAGGGTTAGAGCTCCCAAAATACCCTTAGAGCACCCGAGATAGCAATAGTAGATATAGAAGTCCAAAAATATCCCTAAGATACCTGATACACGTTCCCTTTTTGGTTGGTACTTAAAATATTATCACTTAAAATTGTAGAAAAATAAAGTTGAGTAATAAATAATAACATAAAACATAAAATGACAAAAATACTATAATGAGACATAAATGTATAGAATTCCAAATACCCCTAAAAAACCTGATGCACCCGTAGACGACTCCAAAATTACTAAAATACCCCTACGAGTCCCAATATACTCTTAGAAGACCCGAAATTATAGAAACACCCATAGAAGAGTTAGAATCCCCAAAATACTCCTAGGAGTCCCGTTAGACCCCTAGGAGACCCCAATTTACAAAAATACCCCCAGAAGAGTTAGAATTTCCAAAATATCCCTAGGAGTCCCGGTACACCCCTAGAAGTCCCGAAATTATGAAAATACCCATAGAAGAGAATAATCGATCTATAGTTATTCTGTTGGTTGATGATTTCTTTTCAAATATGTACACTTATCAACTATCTTTAATATGTACATGATTTATTTTATGCACGAAAGAAATTACCTTAGACCCGTTCAGGAATCGATGAGAGATTATGCATCTCGATATCGACTTCTGAATTGTCCCATTTTAACAATTTGGGATTACACGTTATGTGTTGTCGTTTTCTTATAAATATTGTTCTCTGGTCAAGTTCTGGTGGTTTCTCCTTGTGTTCTCCAAGTGTGTACATATATGTAGCACACTTAGGAGAACTGTGGGGAGTTGCTGCACGAATTTCGGCGTGAACGGAACAATGTTTGAGTGAATGATGGATCACATAACAAAGTAATCTTAAATGAGATAGGGCCTTTCCTTTTAGTAGTGGAGTGATAAGTTGGATTTAGGACACATGCACATGGAAGCACTTGCATATTAGTTATATATATGCCTATATGTCATTGTATGCGCACTTTACTGATAATTGTTCTTTGCTATATGTGGACAATATAAGATGGACATCGACAAGAGTTGGATGAGCATAAGGAATCAATTGTCAGCTCAGTTTAGAAGTTGTGCTAAGGCTTTTGCTGAGAGATCAAAAGCATTTGTCAACGACCAAGGTAAAATGAGATATCCATGTAGAAGATGTTTGAATGGGAAATTCCAAGACTCAGATACAGTGGAACAACATATAGTTGCGAAGGGCATCGAATAGTCCTATACTATATGGTCATATCATGGAGAATCAATTCCAGCAGTAACTGTGGAAAGCGAAGATGAAGGGGATGAGATGCATGATCTCATGGTTGATATTGCTGGAGTAAGTGGACCAAGTCATGAAGTTGATCCAAACTTGGATGACATCCCGACAGATGGCAATCAAGACTTAGACAAGTTTAGCAAGTTATTCGAGGAGATGGAGAAAGAGTTGTATCCTGGGTGCACAAAGTTCTCATCACTTAACTTTTTAGTTAAGTTGATGCATTTGAAAGTCCTCAACAAGTGGAGCAATAAATCATTTGATATGTTACTCAAATTGTTGCTTGAAGCATTTCCACATGGGACTAATTTACATGGATCACACTATGAGGCTAAGGCAAAGTTATGTGATATCGGTCTTGGATACGAATCAATTCATATATGCAAGTACGATTGTGCTATATTTTGGAAGGAGAACTCAGAGTTAAACAGTTGTCCAGTATATGGTGAAAGCCGTTAGGAAGTAGAAAAAAAAGTACTGAAGAAAGTGATGAGGTATTTTCCCATTACACCCCGATTGAAGCAGTTATATAGTTTTTAGCATTTTGCAAAGGATATAAGATGGCATGATTCAGGAA
This sequence comes from Parasponia andersonii, assembly GCA_002914805.1. NCBI lineage: Eukaryota > Viridiplantae > Streptophyta > Magnoliopsida > Rosales > Cannabaceae > Trema > Trema andersonii. The sequence continues at coordinate 345,002 of JXTB01000177.1, read as the reverse complement.
GGCCAAAAGAAGATGGTGTTTTGAGACACCCTACTGATGGTCTTGTCTAGAAGGAGTTTGATCGAAAATATCCATCATTTGCAGCTGATCTACGAAATGTTCGATTAGGGTTAGCAACGGATGGATTTAACCCATTTGGGAATATGAGCACTGCTTATAGCATGTGGCAAGTTATACTTGTTCCGTATAACCTGCCACCCTGGAAGTGCATGAAAGCGGACTCAATGATGTTGTCTCTCCTCATCCCTAGTCCTACTGCCCCTGGGAAGGACATGGACATCTTCTTAAGGCCTTTGGTTGATGAGTTGAAGGAATTATGATTGAATAGTGTTGAAACGAGGGATGCAGTAAGTGGTAACACGTTCTGTATGCGGGCTGCAGTAATGTGGTCTATCAATAATTATCCAGCATATGCCTTAATGTCAGGTTGGAGTACAAAAGGGTATAAAGCCTACCCAACTTATATTAAAGAAACTCCATCTATCGGGATCCGAAGTAAGAGAGCATATATTAGGAACAAACGCTTTCTTTCGATGGATGAGAAAATGAGAAGGAGTAGACAATATGATGGTCAATATGACTTAAGGCCGTCGCCTAACAAGTACTCCGGAGATGATATTTTGAGTTAGTTAGAGCACTTACAGATCACGTTGCCTGGGAAACACAAAGATTATGGTGGAGTGAAGAGGAAAAGTACTGCAGTCGAGCTAAATAGGTAAAAAAAAAAAAGCATTTTTTTCGAGCTTGACTATTGGCGGCACTTGTTATTGAGACATAATTTAGATGTCATGCACATCGAGAAAAATGTGTGTGACAGTGTCTTAGGAACTCTCTTGAGCATTGAGGGAAAATCAAAAGACATAGATAAGGCTAGACTCGATCTTGTAGATATGAATATTCGCAAAGAGTTACATTTATACAAAGTGAGAAACAAGTGGAAGATGCCACATGCTTCTTACACTTTAAGTCCTAGGGACCGAAAGAAGTTCTGTCAATTTATTATGTCAGTTCAATTTGCTGATGGGTTTGCTTCAAACTTAGCAAAAAATGTGAGTGAAACAGAAGATAAGATATCTGGTTTAAAATCATATGACTGTCATGTCTTATTCTAACGTCTTCTACCTGCTGGGATTAGACTATATTTGAAAAAGGAAATCCGGGAGACTATCACTGAGTTATGTTTTTTTTTTTCCAAAAGCTTTGTGCACGCACATTGAATGTGGCCGATCTAGAAAAGCTATAAAAGGATGTTGTAACCATCTTAGCTAAGTTGGAAAGAATATTTCCACCCGCCTTCTTTGATATAATGATTCACTTGATTCTCCATTTACCAGAAGAGGCAACACAAGGTGGACCCATTAATTTTCGATGGATCTACTCAATTGAGTGAGCCATGGGAGTTTATAAACAGTATGTTCGAAATTAGACACGTCCAGAAGGGTCTATTGCTGAAGCGTATGTTGTTACAGAGGCGCTTACATTTTACTCTATATATTTGCGGGGTGTCAAAACTCGATTCAATCGCCCCGAATATAATGAAATTGTTGTTGATGCTCAACCAAACCATATATTGTCAGTCTTTAAGTCTGTTGGTCACCAACTGGGCAAAAAAGACATTATTATTCTTAATCCTTCTAATCAGTTTAAAGCTGAGTGGTACGTAATGAACAACTGCCTGGATGTACAAAAATATCTTGAGTAAGTATTTTATACTCTTCTATGCTTTTTGTTCAATGTTATTAGAATTTCCATAATGTATGACACTACATACATGTAGTGAGCATATGAGAGAGTTAGAGGGAAAAGGTGGTGTAAACCTAGAATGACAACAAGAAGTTGAGTTTCCTGCATGGTTTAAATCCCAAGTAAGCTTCTCTTGTATAATTTCCTAAATTTCACTAATCTTTCCACCAAATTATGTGTTATCTAATGATTTTTTTTATATTAGATAAATCAATTATGAACATCAAGTTCAGATGAGCTCAACAATGAATTGTATGCATTGGCTAGTATATCCAACTTTTCAAATTCCTCCTAAAGTTTCTAGTTGATAAGCGTGACAGTAAACGCAACTCCCAGAATTGTGGTCTCCATGTTCCTGGATCTGATGGGAACTACTTCTATGGTATACTGAAACAAGTTCTAGAGTTGTCATATATTAAAGGGTACAATGTGATATTGTTTAGATGCAAGTAGTTCGACACTAATCTGAGAAAAAAATGGATTCAGCTAGATGAACAATTCACAAGTATATATACAAGTGCTTATTGGTACAAAGATGACCCATTTATACTTACATCACAAGCAGAGCTGATTTATTACACCAATAATGATAAGAATGGGCCATTGTGGTAACTTGTTAATAAGTAGATGCCTCAAAACATATGGGACTTTCCAGATGCGGTAGATATTTATGATATTGCATCAATAAGCACTGATGTTCCTATTTTGCAAGAAGTGAATTCTTTGTCATTCTAATTATGGGTTGAGCTTCTGGAAATATAAAATGTTCGATTTCATTGGGAAGACGTTAAACTAGATGAAGTTGACAATATTGATGACCTTATCTATCAAGCTCGTGTTGTGACCCCTAATTACTTCTTAATTGATGATGATGAGTTCGAAGATGATATTTTAGAGGAATACAATGATGAAGAAGTTGAACTTGATGATAATAGTGATACAAGTTCTGAAGAAGAGAATGAAATATCTAATAATGTAACATAATTTCATATTCTAATATGTGTAGAGTTTTGAAAATTTTGTGTTTATTATTTTTTATATTGCTATGTAACGTTTCTAAACTATAATAATGTTTTTTTTGTAGGATTTCTAGCTACGGGAGCACTCCCCTAGCAACTAGTTCTGCCTCCAGTTCCAGATCTGGAGATGATAGACATGATCCCAAGGGAAAGAGGGTTAGGGAAGAGACGAGAGGTTGTTCAGTTGAAAAGGAACTTAGGAGGCTTAAGACTGACCGATTAAAGGTCGAGTTTTGTGAAAAGATAGGGAAGCCTAACTTGGATTATGGCAAGATGTTCTTTAACATTCTTGCCAAGACGATTAGAGACATCATCCCAACTTCCACTCCAACATGGAAAGATGTGAAGAAAGAAGACATTGAGCTCATCTTGAATCGGATGGAGGTGAGTGAGTTTCCTAAAATATTATTTTAAGCTATTTTAATAAAAGTCTTTATTAATAATTATCCACTTTAATTTCACAGGTGAAGTTTGATTATCCTCGATCCGATACACTCTTCATGGACTCTATTGAGCAATCTATGATGGCATATTTACGAGATTAGCGCAACATGATGCAGAATCATTTTACAAAAATGAGGGTTGAGAGGGATATGGCTTTTATTAAGGCCAATCCATATAAAAATGTTCCCTTTGATCAGTGGAATATTTTATGCGATCGTTTCAGTTCTCAAGAGTTTGAGGTAATTAACATGCTTTTACAAAAAAAAAATTAATTATTAAGAATAAATTATAATCAATGTTGAAATTCTTTGACAAAAAAAAATTAATTGTTAAGAATAAATTATAATCAATGGTGAAATTAACAACTTGTGTATTTTTGCAGAAAGTCTCGACACAGAACTCTGAAAATTGGTCTAAGCAATTTTATCTGCCTGCATAGGGTCATCTAGCATGATTAGCCAAATAAAGGCAAAGGTTAGAAAGTCAAACATTTTCTCTAATCAGTACAAAATATTCTATAACCAAATAATCTAGCTTTTTTTTCCTACTTTTCATAGGGCAACCCAGAGACCGGATGTGTTATGAGCCCTATCGACTACTTCGAGAGCTGCCATCTCAAGCCATCTGGTTGGCAGAACGAGTATATCCAGGAGAAACATATAAGAATTCATTCTGTTTGTTTAAAATATTTAATTTGCATATATAAATTATAATTACTTTAATTTTTATTTTATTTTATGGTTAGAGATGGTTACGTCCAGGGTGGAGGCGCTCACTCAAACTCAGTCTCATGCTCAGTCTGAGCTTGGGGATGATGCCTCGTCTACTAAGTCTGTGGTGGGACCAGAACAGGTTGATAAATTTCAAATTGTGTCCAAGGCTTTAGGGACTAGATCTAGGTGGCAGAAAAGGTTAGGAGTACTCCCTCGGCTGAAAAGTATAGGAGGACAGAGGGCTGCCAGCACAGGATAAGTCGTTGAGACCATCGCCACCTTGAAGCAGCAGCTAGCTGAGAAGGATGCGGAGCACGCACGGCGAAGTGATGAGACTCGGCGACAAATGATCGAAAAGGAAGTAGAGAACCAACGCCGACTCGAGGAGACTCAGCGACAACTCAATGAGCAAAACCGGATACTTCAAACATTGATTGCAAAGCTCGGCATCGAGATACCACCGCCTCCGCCTCCAGAATTGTAGACGTTTTTTATTTTATAATATATTCTAATTTTAGATACAATTTGTATATTTTCTTTATTTAATAAAATTTGTATTAATATATCTTCTTCCAAATTTTAATATATTAGTTAACCAAATTAATTATTAATTATTCATTACTATTAATTAATTAATAATTATAACAATCAATTAATAAATTTTTTTTAACAAATTAATAAAATTTTTACCGACGCAGAATTGCGTCGATAAAAGATTATTTATATTCTATGAAAATATATTCACCGACGGGTTTTGTCATCAGTAAAGGTATTTTTATTTTTAAAAATACTTTCCAGATATTTTCACTGACACATTTTGTCATCGGAAAATGTATTGTACGTTTTTATATTATTTCTTTAATAACTTTCACTGACGCATAAATGCTTATGCGTCGGTAATTGTTTAACTTTCATCGACGCGCTTATTCGTTGGTGAAAGTCAAGTAGATTTCGAATTTGGTCATATTTTTGCCGACAGAAAACTTTCATCAACGTAAACCATACATCAGTAAAACTCACTAATGCGTCGGCGAAGGTAACTTTTATCGACAAAATTAAATTTCCGTCAGAAAGTGATATTTAGCTACGGTATTACACCGACAATAGTCGCTGACGAGGAATTACATCGGTAATTATCAAATACCTTTTGCCGACGTTTTTTTGCTATTTTTTCTGACGAAAAAATGCGTCGGTGAAAGTCATGTTTCTTGTAGTCAGTTTTAAATTTATTGTTAAAAAGGTCATTTCTTATAAGCACTCCTAATTTTTACCAACAATCGTTTGTTTTAATTGGTTAGTTAGATATACATCAGTTTTTACTATGAACTCCCAAATTTCCCCCCTTTTTTTTTACTAACTACTTGTGATTTAACATCATAGTAGGTTAAATATTTTGGAAAATTTTTTTACAACTCTAAACCTCGATATTAGAGGCAAGTGTGGATACCAATCAAGCTAAGCTTTTGACCACAAAAATCTAAACTTTTAGTTGCAAACATTGCTTTCAAAGAAAACAGGTAAATTACTTCGTATTCAATAAATGTGTACTAGTCCTACAAAAAAGGAATCCCTTGCCTGAAAGGTATGACACTTTGTATGACGTTATGTATCCTTGCCTTGTGCAGGCATTCAATTGTTTAACCCACATACATTAGAAGGGACAAACTATATAGGAAAAAAGGGGAGAGAGAGAGAGAAAGAGAACAAGACTAGAGGGCAGACGCATGGTGCTCGTAATAAGAAACCAAACAAGGATTCAGAAAAGAAACAAAGACGAATGCAAGTGAGCCACATTCCGTTGGATGAAAATCATCCATCCGAATTGTTTTGTATAGGTTTCTTTATCATTTTAATTGTGAGTCTTATCTACTGGTAGCGCTTAACTCGTCATTAGAGTCTTATATATATTTTTGAAGTCCTTGTTTAACTAAATTTAAAGTCTTAGTTTGTTAATACTATTTTATCTATTTAAAATATTTTAAGTCTTATAAAATATAATTGAAAGGGTTCATACCATGATGGTCTTTTGGCGAATGCGGAATAAATATGTGGGTATGGGCACGAGAGATTTGCACTGGATAGTAACTGACATTTATATGATTTTCCTGATTTAGTGAAGATAATATTCTCAATTGTGTCCTATGAATATAGGCAATATTGATTGAATCACGTTAAATTTGTATACTCTGATTTGTCTTTTCTCATAATTCTTTGATGTTAAATTGGACAATATTTGTTAATTGTATGCAAGTGTACTTCTTTCACAATATAAATTTCCATGTTCCTTAGTAAAATGACTCGAGCGTAATTACATTTTTATCTTTTTAATGGACAAGTTGAAATGGATTGCACTCTCAACTCTAACTTTAGTTACATCCTTTCCTTTTTCCTTCTTTATTTCTTATTAATTGATTTTTTTTTTTTAACCAAAAACCTTGTTAAAGAAAGAAGTATCAAGAATGCCAACTAATTAAGTTAGCACCCTTTTCTCTTCTCATTTTTTGTTAAAAGTTCAATTACACAAATTCTTGAAAGTACTCTTTCTCAAGTACGATCGAATTGAACTTATTTAAATTAACTTTGGCAAATATTTTCCAATCCCTGTATCCCTTTGATTCAATTACACATATTTTATTGACCTAAATAAATTTCCAAATCAGGAATTTGGTTGAAATCTGGAATTATTTTTTTCCACAGTTAACTTTGCTTCTGATCAAACTAATTAATATAGAACCTAGTCAGTAAAACTAGTTTTAATCAGATGAAAAAAAAAAGCAGAAAATAATTATAAGGAAGAACTTCTCTTGTTTATAATTAGATTCCTTCCCAGTGAATACAGGATATGCAAGCAAATATAATACTATCTTATATAGGCTGGACCTATATATCATACAAAATTATTGAAAATTAATGGTGGCCTTGTCTAGTGTCATTTGCAAGACATGATCCAAAAAGCAAGTTTTGTGTAGTATGCAGGAAACTGTAAGAGACGCTGTCTGAGTTTTTTAATAAACTTTTGAGACTATAAATTGATCTGGCGTGATTCGTGGGGCAGGAATGGGATGGTGAAATTTGAATAGAAGAACTTTTCGTTCCATTCTAAAGATATCCCTAAAAGTGACGAGTGTACTACAAATGGGGCTAATTTGTCTAAATATCAATAGTAAGATCCGCAATTGATTAAAGTCTATTATTTAATGATGATTGTACAACATTAACATTTAGATCTGCAATTGATTAAAACCAATTATTTGTTGATTAAAATATATTAAAACCATCGGACATATGGAACACATGGGGCTCCATATATCGTTTTTTTTTATAATACTTAGTTCATTATATATAGTTTGCTAGGGCTTCAAGACTTTATAAACCAACATACAAACTGGAAAAGTCTTCTTTTTCTTTGGTCCTTCTTTTCTCTCTGATTCTCATAATAATACCACATGGCCTCTATTCTTCATCCCTCCAATCATTATGATCGCCAACATAACAAAAATAATATTGAAGAAACAACTGGTGAGAATAGCACCTTTAGCAGCTTAGAAATTACAGGAGCAGTGGAGATGGAAATAGCAAGTAGGAATCCGAATTCCACCGCTATTGACCAAACTCGGCTGCCAGAAGATCATCAGGGACTTTTCTTGACATGGGAGGATCTGTGGGTGACTGTTTCCACCGAAAAGAACAAAAGCAAACCGATCCTCCAAGGACTAACGGGTTATGCTAAGCCAGGAGAGCTCTTGGCCATAATGGGTCCTTCAGGTTGTGGCAAGTCCACTCTTCTTGATGCATTAGCAGGTAAATTGTTATAGGCGCTTTTAAAATAGTCTTTTTCTTGAAGAGCACTTATAAAGAAAATATTTATCTTTAATTCAAGAAGTTTTTAGTACAAAGCTTCTTATATTAAGTTAAGCTTCGCCACGCTTGACAGGAAAAAATTTATAACCTAAAAATGTATATTACCTAAGAGTGTTAAAAGTAGACCTATTACGAAAAAAGATACTTCGAAAAAGTTCTAGATTTTGAAAAGATACACTTCTAGTTTGCATAATGAGAAATTTACAATAACGATATTATATTTATATACATATAACAGTTTATTACAAATTAAGTTTTTTATTGCCGGTAATTTTTTATGTATTACTAAGTACTATATTATATATAGATATAAATATCTTGTTAATAATACATACATGTGCTCGTTGGAATATGTTAGTGATACTTAACTCTTCATAACTATTTTAAGCTTTAATTATACTCTGTCTGAACGGGAAGTCTAAGTAAAACTGATCCAGAACTTAATTAGTCTTAGAGAGGATTATAATAAATAATGCGAAGTACAACATGAAGGTATTTGTAATATTTCACATGTACATATATACGTTATATGTTGCTTTAGAGAGAGCTAGTTTTCGTTCTATGTACGTTAATAATTTAGAGAGATCAAATCATCTAAAATACATATATATATATAAATATATATATCTTTATATTATGAAAAAAATCTTCACTTTATCAAATTGAGGTCGATTCTTATGTGCCATTATAAAACAAGATATATGTAAGGGTATTAAATATTTTGTTATATGCGTTTGGCAAGACTATTGATTAAAGTTTTCATAAAAAAATAAAAGTACTTTCAACTAAAGTGCCTTTTTTTTTATAAATATAAAAAATTATCAAATCTACTTTCTACTATCGACTCTTAATCATGAACTTACGGCAGCCCGTTCCTTTGTTGCATGGTGAGCTTAATATTATGAATGGCGCCGCTAAATTAAAGCTTGTCTCTCGTAAGTTGTAACTAACACAACCTTTTACCAATACATGTACAGCTCGTGGAGTTTTATATTACATTTATATAAAGTGGCATATTTTTATATGCTTCTTTGTTTTTTTTTTTTTTGGGTACATTTTTTATTTATTCAATTTCACTAATTAAGAGGAAATTTATTGACCAAGACAGCTCAAAATATTTAGTTTTTCCATATTTTCTCTCGATTTGCAGGAAGACTTAGTTCAAAGATAAGGCAGAGTGGGGATATTCTGATAAACGGACACGAACAGACTCTGGCTTATGGAACCTCGGTGTGACGTGTTTATTTTCTAGATTAGAAGCTAACAAGATTGACACTTCTGTTTAAGCCATAAATACGACTATATTTGTGTAGTGATACAGATATATAGACTATAATTTAGTTATTTTTAATGGTTTAAATAAAAATGTCTACTGTATATATCAAAAGATGACAAGAATATTAAGAAGTCGAGTATATGGTCTATAACATCGAGAATTTTAGAGTGATAAATTTCATTTTAATCTCCCAAAACTTAAGTTTGTTTCTTACAATCATCTTTATTTTTTAGGCATTTTAACTCTTTGCAAAATTAGAAAAATGAGTGCAAACGGATTGGTGAATGGATATTGTTAATTCACTAACAAAGTTCCATTATGTATATTTCAAGATATGGTCTCCTCATCATATTCACATCTTAGCAGTTTGTATTTAAAGAAAAAAGAAAACTCCTTTTCAATTTTTTTTTTCTTTTTTTCCGAAGGAGAAAGCTCCTTTACAATTAATTAAATTGCTAATTGTTTGTACTTTTATTTATTTTTAATATATTTTGTCGTTCTTGAGTTGATAAGTGCCCTTTTCTTATATTCCTTTAATCTTTGTTTTTAAATAAAAAAAAATTATAAATTCAGATGAAGTTTTCTTATATATGTACCCAAAAATAACATTTTTTTTCCTGTTAAGGAAGAAAAATCCAAGGGAAACGAATCATGTAAGATATAGTTGAAGAGGTAAAACTGAAATATATTTATAATATACACAAAAATCTAACCCTAGATTTTCTTCGGTAACCAATTTTGGACTCATGCTTTGAATCCCACAGGCATACGTTACACAAGACAACGCTCTGATAACGACCTTAACTGTAAGAGAAGCCGTTCACTACTCAGCTCAGCTGCAGCTGACCGACTCCATGTCGGCCGCGCAGAAGAAAGAGAGAGCCGAGATGACCATAAGAGAGATGGGCCTTGCCGACGCCGTTGACACCAGGATAGGCGGCAGCGGGTGGGGGACGGCGAACAAGGGCGGCCTCAGCGGCGGGCAGAAGAGGAGGGTCAGTATCTGCATAGAGATCCTGACTCGGCCGAAGCTTCTCTTCCTCGACGAGCCGACTAGCGGACTCGACAGCGCCGCTTCGTACTACGTCATGAGCAGAATTGCGGCCTTGGAGGTTCATAGTCGGAGGAGCATCGGAGCGGGCGGTTCGAGAACTATTGTGGCTTCCGTTCATCAGCCGAGCGCCGAAGTTTTTCGGCTTTTTGACAGTCTTTGCCTTCTTTCTGCCGGCAAAATGGTGTATTTTGGTCCGGCTTCTGCGGCAAATGAGGTAAGGGTTTTCATTTTTTTATTATTATTGTTATTATTATTATTAGTATTTTATATTTGTAAGGGAAAATGAAGTTAGGGTTTTTGAACCGACTATGTTATTATTATTATTTTACATTTGTAAGGGAAAACGAGTTTAGGGTTTTTGAACCGACTTGGTGATTATGTTTTAGCCCACTGATTATAGAGTTTGACTTCACAGTTTTTAATTGATTAAATACGGTAACTGCATATATTTTGCTTGTATTATAACACAACAGACCATCTCCTATATGATTTGATAATGAATCACAGTATAAGATTGTTTGGTTTTGGAATTTTTTTAAGACGAACCGAGTATTCGGTTCCAATACAATATTAATTAACTGAATTCAACTTATTTCTATTTTTTAAAAACAATAAAAAATTAAGAGACACGAAACGGAATCAAACCAACCAAATGGCAATGGGTTTTTTGTATAAATAATTAAGTGCACCAACAATGAGAGTGACAAGTCACATCAACTCTGTTGGCACCCAAATAGACTTGTCGAAGAAGCCCAGACCAAACAGAGTGTAGGGTCTATGATTTAGTTAATTATATTCTTAAAGTAGGAAATTTTTTTTCGAAACATAAATTTTAAAAATAAGTGATTATTTTGAACACCCTTATTTAGTAGCTGAATTATGATAAGAAGAAATTTGGTATAATATTTTTGGGTGAACAAATGAAAAATAGCAAAATATAATTATTCTACATGTACATCCCAGTTAATTAGGTTAGCACTCTTTTGTCACTCTGAGCCATATTATATCAAGCATTAAATAAAATGTTCACGACCACACACAAAACTCTGAAAACTATTATACAATCGAAAACAACCAAGGAGATGAGGGTACATGCTGGACTATGGCCAGTTTTAGAGTGTAATCGGATATAGTTTCATTGTGATGAACAGAGTAAAGTTTAATCAGATTTTTAATACTTAACTAGAAATGCTAATCACCAAGAATCAAGATATAAGTAGATTGTTGTTTTAAGTCATATAGATAGGATTGCCAGTTACTCATTCTTCTCGTAATTGTATAATAGAGTGGCTAACTGTATAGCTCAATGGGCTGTCTCTGTTTCTTTGATTAAGAAATCTATTTGGATAAAGGATGTTGCAAATAATGATTATAATTCCTTTTGTGCACATTTGAATGAAGTTCTTTTTTTCTTTCAAAAATTAATAAATAGAATGTATGGAGCGTTTTGTTTTGTTCTCTCTCTTTTTTTTTTCTTTCTTTTTTCAGCATAGGTTGAATAATTAATAATTAATTAACTCCTGTACTATTTGTTTGAATTGTAAAATCCTAAATTTTTGTAAGGGTAATCAAGTAATTTTACTTCAAGGGCATTTNTTGTTTTGTTCTCTCTCTTTTTTTTTTCTTTCTTTTTTCAGCATAGGTTGAATAATTAATAATTAATTAACTCCTGTACTATTTGTTTGAATTGTTTTGTACAGTTTTTCGCAACGAGTGGTTTTCCTTGCCCGACTCTTCAAAATCCATCTGATCACTTTCTGAAAACCATAAACAAAGATTTTGAACTAGAAAAGGTAACGCAATAAGATCGTGCCGATTAGTACTTTAATTTTGTGGGGCTTGAAGAAGGCATTATTGATAATCTTGTAACATTTCCTAGAAAAGTTCTTATCTAGTTTCTTGTATAAATAAATTAACAGTCGTAATCATTACAGGATATTGAGCAAGGCTTCTTAGTTGGAGCAGTACCCACTGTAGAAGAAGCCATTGATACTCTCATAAAGTCTTATAAAGAGTCTGAAAATTACCAGCAAGTTCGAAGACTAGTAGCAGAAATATACAGTACTAAACAGGTTCTAGCCAAATATTATGACCCAATTCTTGGAATCCAATTCGGTTATTGATTAAAGAAGTAAAAAATAAAAGAATGGTGAAAAAACGTCTTTATACTGAACAAGTACTGTAATAGTGTTCAATCTAATTAAACAAAAAAAAACACGGTTCAATTTTAAGGCAAAAACATCTCACACTCGACAATTTCGGCCAAAAATACTTGATGTCCGATTTCAGTTAAACTACTAAAACAACAACTAACAAATTTACTAGGACCACTCAATTGTATATACTAATTTAAATTTTTATACTCTAGGAACCAAAGGCTAAAGTCTAGAGCACAATATATTTAATTAGAAGCTCAGTGACTAAAAATGACATTCTTGAACCCCAGGATTATAGTGAAGCATTGGGGAAGAAGAGAATCCATGCTAGTTTCCTTACTCAATGTCCTGTTCTTACGAGAAGATCATTCAAAAATATGTACCGAGATCTGGGCTACTACTGGTTCCGCCTTGCTATCTATGTTGGCCTGGCTCTTGGGCTTGGCAGTATCTATTACAATATTGGCGATAAAAATAGATCAATTCAGGTACGTACGCTGTATTAATGAGAGAGAAAAAAAGCACACTGACTTCTTGTTCAAATTATTTGTTCGCCACAATTATATATAGTTATTTACTAATTGATTTTCCTTTTGTATATAGTTTTGATTGGGTGTTTCATCATCTCTTAGTGCAAGTCACTCTAAAACTCACGTCGAGCATCAATAATCAAGATTTACGGGATTTGCAATTGATCTTGGCACAATTCAGTTTAATAACATTATTCTTTGTGCTTGTCACTCTTTCAGGCAAGAGGTTCACTGATTATGTTTTTAGCTTCATTCTTAACTTTCATGACTATTGGTGGATTCCCTTCCTTCGTCGAAGACATGAAGGTCTTTTTATTTTATTTTTGTCTTTCTCTTGTGGAAAAACAATATGTAGATTTACATGAATTAGCTTGTATGTATATGTGAAGTTCTTCCATGAAGTGATAATATGTTCGCAAGGTTCATAATCTTATCGGCGGTTTTTAAAAAATATGGTCCACTCATTTTCACATTGATCTAACATGAGGCCAACTCGTGTAAAGATTTTTTTTTTTTTTTTAAAAAAAAAAGAACTGAAATCGTGTTGTGTTGGTGATTGTTCAAATTCTATTTAACCACTATTAATTTAGACATAGTTACGCGCTAGATAAATATATCCCAAGATTTACTAGGTCGGTCCATACAAAATCTTTGCACGTTCTATTTTGGTTGTCCGAAGAATATTACTACGCTATATTTCAGCAAAATTAAAATATCTTCAGTATTGTAAAACTTATTAGAAGCTTTCAATCACAAATGATAACAAATGCAGGTATTCGGACGAGAAAGACTGAATGGGCACTACGGTGCAACATCATTCGTGGTTGGCAATACTCTTTCTTCGCAACCGTATCTCATATTGATTTCGCTCATCCCGGGAGCCTTATCTTACTATCTCCCAGGGCTCCGCCCAGGAGGCGAACACTTCGTCTACTTTGTCTCCGTTCTCTACACTTGCATGATTCTTGTAGAGAGCCAAATGATGATTGTGGCCGGCCTCGTCCCAAACTTCCTCATCGGCATCATATGCGGCGCTGGATTCCAAGGCCTTATGCTATTGGGTGGCGGGTTTTTTCGCTTGCCGAGAGATCTTCCCAAGCAATTTTGGAAGTACCCTTTATATTATATTTCTTTTCACAAGTATGCTTACCAAGGATTGTTCAAGAATGAGTTCGAAGGTTTGGTGTTTCCCGGCAAGGTAGTTGGGAGGTCAAACATTGTTAGTGGTGAAGAAATCTTAAGGGATATATGGCAGGTTGAACTGGGGTATTCAAAATGGGTTGATTTGTTTGTGTTGTTGGGAATGGTGGCTTTTTATCGGATTTTGTTCTTGGTGATTGTCAAGACAGCCGAGAAAGGGAAGACTATCACTGCGATTTTTGCAGCGGCACGACACAAGCGGAGCATACAGATAATGGAGAATCCCGTTGCTACCCCAATGCATGGAGAAAAAGGTAGTCGTGTCATGTCATGGTGATTTCTTATATGCCCATATAGACCCACAAAATCTGTGGTCTCAGTCGTGTTCCTGTGAGTTTAAAAATAGTTGCGTCAGCTGGTATCGATAAATATTATAGTGCGAGCAAAGTTGCTATTTTCTTTGTTTTTTATTCACAACAAAAAAAAA
>JXTB01000177.1:273581-330444 GCA_002914805.1 Parasponia andersonii | reverse complement strand
AACCCTAGTATGTACTCTATTTCTCTAAAAATTTCCAAGCCTACTCTCCAACTTCTATCTATTTAAATTTTCACTCTATAAGGAGGGGAATATTTTGGATCTCTATCAGGACTTCTTTTTTACTTTCTTTTCCTACTTTAGTAATCCTTCCCTTCTGGTAATCAACCTCTTTCTTTCTAAAATTGTTGAATCAATCCCTTTTTTTAATGTGCAATCAATTCTATATCTTTAAGCATTAACAATTATTTTCACTGGAACAGCTTAAATTATAAACAACAAGAAGAATGAGATTAAAATGAAAGTTTTTCTTTTTGTTGCTCTTCCTTCGATAATTCCTTTGGCATGGGAGAATTCTGTTTACTGATCTTGATTAACTCTTGCCTTTACTTGTTAGTGTGTGTTTGAGTATTACTTATTTTTGAAACATTTTGTTTATTTAAGTTAAGACGTCTAATATATGATTAAATTGAACTTAGACTTCATCATCTTTGATAATCATAGTTCTTTTGTCTCATTTTTTAGGTATTACTTGTCATAAACATTATTATTCATTAAAATACTTTTACAAAAGAAAATTCTTAACTTCACTCTCACTAGAAGTTATGTTTCTTTATCTCTTCTCTTCACTTTCAGAAACTTTACTTTTTACTTGATACTTAGAACTCAAATAGAGAGGAATATTTATACTACATGAGAAACAATGAGAACCGTACAAATAAACAATTACATAAATCCTACCACACATATTTTCTTCTACACACTTCTAATAATCTAAGTAATCAAATAATTCAGATACAAAAAACTAATATCTAGCTAATACTAGAAGATTCTAAGTGGAAGGCTTCTTTAATTTAGACTTGAGCTTTTTTCTTTTATGAGATTTGCACTTGGGCTAACTCTAACTTATTGGGCCTCATGTTGATAGGCTTAAAACACTTCTCATGGGTTTAAACAAGTTTCTTTTCAACACCCCCCTTAAACTTGTTTTATAATGCCAAGTAAGTTTCTTAATCTTGCAAAGTCTTCAAACTTGAGTGGCTTAGAAAAAATATTAGCAATCTGATTATGTGATCATACATACTCCAATTGTACTTCTTTGTTTGCAATACATTCTCTTATGTAATGATAACGAGTGTCGATATGCTTACTTCGGTCATGAAATACTGGATTTTTAGCCAAAGCTATTGCTAACTTATTATCGATACAAATCTTCGTTGGCTCCTTTTGAGGGATGTTTAACTCTTTTAACAACCTTCTTAGCCAGATTGCATGACTAACACATGATGTAGTAGCTATGTACTCAGCTTCGCATGTTGAAAGAGTGACAATCGGTTGTTTCTTATATACCCAGGTGAAGCAAGTTTCTTCCATAAAAAAATACAAAACCAGTTGTGCTTTTTCGATCATCAGTATCTCTGACTCAATCACTATCACTGTAACCAATGAATTTGTAATCATTAGGAATTGAATAGAACAAGCCAAGATTGATCGTGCCTTTTAGGTAACGGAGAATTCTTTTTGTAGCTTTGAAGTGAGTAGTTGTTGGAGTTTCCATATAACGACTCACTAGTCCAGTTGCATAGAAAATGTTGGGCCTTGTACATTTCAAGTACTGAAGACATCCAACAAGGCTCTTGAAGAGTGTTGGATCCACATTTTTTGCTTCATCGTCTTTGAATAATTTTATTCCGCACTCCGCTGGTGTACTTATCAGCTTGCAATCATCCATATTGAACTTCTTCAAAATCTTCTCTGTATAGCTTTCTTGAGAGATAAAGATACCTTCTTCCTTTTGCTTGACTTCTATGCCGAGGTAGTACGCAATAAGTCCAAGGTCTGTCATTTCAAACTCATGTATCATTACTCTCTTGAATTCATCAAACATCCTTGGATTACTTCCAGTGAATATGAGATCAGCTACGTATAAGCATGTGACCAAAACATCTCCATCTTTAGTCTTAACATAGAGAGCATGTTTAGAAGAGCACTTAATGAATCCATTCTCTTGGAAATATTTGTCAATTTGGCAATTCCATGCTCTTGGTGCTTACTTTAGACCATAAAGAGCTTTCTTCAGCTTCAAAACCTTATCTTTATGGCCTTTCATCTCATAACCTAATGGTTGTTCGATATAGACTTCTTCTTCAAGAACTCCATTTAGAAATGCAGACTTTATATCCATATAATGAAATAGTTTCTAATCGTGCCATAGGAGCGAATACCTCGTCGTAGTCAATGTCGGCTCTTTGACTTTAGCCTTTTGCGACTAGCCTTACTTTGTATCTTTGTATCTCTCCCTTGGCATTCTTCTTCACCTTGTACACCCATTTTACACTGATAGCTATATAACCTTGAGGAAGAGTAGATAGTTCCCAAGTGTCATTCTTCTCTATTGCTTTGACTTCTTCATTCATCATATTCCTCCATTTTGCATCTTGTACAGCTTCTTGGAAGTTCACTGATTAACAATCAGTAAATTTGTCCATCGGTCACCTCATATAGATCTTCAAGACTTCTTGTACGTTCTTCATGCCTCTCAGTTAAGAAGGATGGAGGTGAATCTTCATGAGTTGGTGAGGAAGGTAGAGTAATAGCCTCCTAATGGACTTCTCTTGCTTGTTCTACTGGTATTTCCATATCTTCAAATTATGGAAAGAAATTGTAGTCATTTGTTTGAGAACCAAAGTCCCATTCTCCTTCTTCATCGAATATTACATCTCAACTGATGATTACTTTTCCATTGTTAGGATTGTATAACTTATATCCTTTGGAGTTGGTGTTATAGCTGATGAAAATGAATTTCTCGCTTTTATCATCACGTTTAGTTATATGTTCGTCTGGCACATGGGCTATGCTTCCAAAGACTCTCAAGTGGGAGATCACAGGCTTCCTTCCACTTCATGCTTCTTGTGGTGTCTTTCCCCACACACTTGGACAAGTAAACTGCATATGCAACAGCTTCTGCCCAGAACTCTTTGAGTAATCTCTTATTTTTCAGCATGCTTCGAGCTATGTTGAGGATAGTCCGGTTCTTCCTTTCTGCTACACCATTTTATTGAGGGATCTTGGAACGGTTAAAGGTCGTCGAATTCCATTTGCTTCGTAGAATTCTTAGAACTCTCTTGAAGTGAATTCTTCTCCTTTATCAGATCTCATGGCTTTGATCTGAAGACTGCTTTCCTTCTCTACAGTGGCCTTGAACTTCTTGAAAGCTTCAAAGACTTCTGATTTTTGCTTCAAGAAATAAACCCAAGTCTTTCTTGAGAAATCATTAATAAAGAGCAAGAAGTAATTGCTCTTACCGAAAGAACTTGGTTTGATAGGATCACACACATCTGTATGCACGAGCTCTAATGGCTTTTGGGCTCTTAAATTCAACTCTTTTGGAAAGCTTTTCTTCAATTGCTTCTTGAGTAAGCATCCTTCATAAAGCTGATCAGGATGATTGATGCATGACAAGCCTTTCACAATTTCTTTCTTGGATAGTAGCTCTAGTCCTCCAAAGTTGAGATGCCTGAATCTCAAATGCTATAGCCATGATGAATCCTTGTAACATGCTTTCAGACATTTTGCCATATCATTTTGAATGTTCAATAAGAACATTCTACTTCTTGACATAGGCACCTTGGCAATCAAGTTCATGTTGTTATCTCTTATAGAAAGACTATAATCTTTCAAGTAAATATCATAGTCTTTCTCTAAGAGTTGTCCCAAACTTAAGATATTTGTTTTCATTGTGAGTACATAATAAACATTTGAAATGAATTAATGCCCCCCATTTTTCAAGCAGATAAGAATTTTACCTTTTTCTTTTCTTACTACTTTGAATCATCACCAAAAGAAGCACTCATACTGATTGATTCATCAAGCTCTATGAACATTGATCGACGCCCACACATATGAGTGCTAGCACCGGTGTCTAGATACCATGTGTTGTCTTGTCATCCGTTGTTGTCGTTATATGCTAATAGCACGGTACTATTTTCTTCCCTTTTCTATTCAACATAATTGACTTTCTCTTCAATTCTACTATTGGGTACTCTACACTCTCTAGCATAATGGCCAAACTTATGACAATTGAAACATTTAACTTGAGACTTCTCAGGCCTTAAGTTCATTCGACCTCTACCATGACCTCTTGTAGAGCTTTCTCCTTTTTCAAAATTACTGATATGATAATTGTGGTTGCTAAAATTCTAATCTCGTCTATGACCTAGACTTATACCACATCCTTGTCCTTGGGCTTATCCTCTACCACGACCATGTTAACTTCTTTCGCTACATTGGCTATCTTCTTTCTTTGTAAGTTGTGTCTGGAGAAGCTGCTCCTTAAAATTTGGCCTTTTTTTTTATTTCCTCGTGAGCTTATAAAGAACCCAAGAGTTGTTCTATTGTCATAGCTCCTAAATCTTTAGTTTCTTCGATAAAAGTAATAATATTCTTGAACTTTAGGTCTAACGATCGAAGAATCTTTTCCATGATCGTAACATTTTCAAGTTTCTCACATTTTCACTTCATTTGATTCGAAATGGCTAAAACTCTTGAAACGTAGTTAGAAACTGACTCAGTCTCCGTCGTGTGTAGTAAATCAAACTCTCTTCTTAGAGTTTGAAGATGGACCTTTTTAACCTTTTCCTCTCCCTTATATGAAATTTGAAGTTTCTCTCATGCTTCCTTAGTGGAGGTTGCACTTGAGATTTTCTTAAACCTATCGTCATCTAAGGCCTGGTAGATGAGGAAGAGAGCTTTTTTGTCTCTATTTCTTGAATCTTTTAAACTATCCTTCTGTTTTGAGGATAGTATTACCTCATCTCTTGTCTCTTCGTAGCCTTTCTCTACTACTTCCCAAACATCAGGTGCTCCAAGGAAGACTTTCATTTTGATCGTCTAATTATCAAAGTTCCTACCTTGAAGTGGTGGAACTTGAAGAGATGCTAAACTGCCAGCAGCCATAACTCTTAACAGAATGAGTTTTTGGGAATTTTGACTACACGGATTGATCCAGAATGTTCAAAAACTTTAAGATTGACTTGTATATCAACTTGGTCAAAGTCAATAATCAAAGTCAACACTCGGTCAATGGTTAACACTGGTCAATAGTTGGGTCAACGGCGTGGTCAACAGCTCTGACAGCATAGTCAACAGCGCAATCTGATGTCTTTGATGGCTTAGTCAATTGCTCTAACGGCTCGGTCAATGGTTATGACGGCTTGGTCAAATGGCTCTGACTTAGCTTAACTCGGTGAGTTGACTCAGTTATGACAGCAAAATTCTGATAACTTGTTCAAAGTCGTTCGGACTCCGATTGGGCTGCTTTTTATGGTAGCATTTTCGTCTCGTTGAGCTCTTCGATTTGATATGTAATAGTAGTATATTTGGAATAAATAGATAATACTCTCAATCTCAAGAATTCTTTTTCTAATGTGGAAGATCAGTCAAAACTGCAACCACAGAGTATACTTAGAATTTCATGAGAACTCATAATCTCACTCTGATACCACTTTGTTGGAAAGTAAAACAAACTTTATGATTCACTCAAATACTTTTACAAGAGAAAATTCTCAACTTCTCTCTTCTCTTCACTCTTAGAAGCTTTGCTTTTTACTAAATGTTTAGAACTCAAATGGAGAGGGGTATTTATATTGCATGAGAAACAATGAGAACCACACAAATAAACAATTACAAAAATCCTTAAGCCATACATATTTTCTTCTACACACTTCTAATAATCTAAGTAATCAAATAATTCACATGTAAAAAGATAATATCTAGTTAACACTAGAAGATTCGAAGTGGAAAGCTTCTTTAATTTAGACTTAGGATTTTTTCTTTTATGAGCTTTGTACTTAGACTAACTCTAACTTATTGGACCTCATGTTGATGGGCTTAAAATACTTTTTATGGGCTTAAACAAGTTTATTTTCAACACTTAGAGTATACACAATAAAATTTGTACGGTGAAAAATCTCACCCAGTCTTTACAAATGCACAGATTGATTCTATTTAACATAATAATTTACTTTTCTTTGAAAATAATAGTAGTTATAATAATAATAATAATAATAATAATAATAATAGTAAAGATATAACAAAATCAATACCACCTAACAAAGATTTCTGCACCAGGGATCTAAACACCACTCTATCCTGTCCATGAATGTACAAACCCCCAGCAGTAGTGCCGTTTTCAGATCCCAAAGTATTTGTTGTTGTGTTGTCCAGGCCAGTAGGCTCAGAATATCCTCGTTCCTAAATGGAAACAAGCATGTTAAAAACCAAAAAGTACACTTATATAAACTTACCTAGCCATTTACCACTATAGACACGTAATCANATGCACAGATTGATTCTATTTAACATAATAATTTACTTTTCTTTGAAAATAATAGTAGTTATAATAATAATAATAATAATAATAATAATAATAGTCCTTTCCTACTTGTGAGGGCATATGCTACTAGAGTTTAAGATTGATTCATGGACACTTTCTACCTATTCAAGATTTATGTGAATTTTACTTGCTTTTGTTATTTTTGTTTACTTTTGTGTGGTTATCTCCTCAATTTGAAACTTCTAGTATCCAAAAATTTTGAATTTTGAAAAATTAGAGATCCTTTACTGCTAAAAGATCTTTTATACTATTAATCAAAAGAGCTAAATCTGGTAGTTGACAGAGAGTTACTTCAAAAAAAGAAGAGGTATTTTTCATGGAGCTTTAATTGTACACATTGTTGAGTTATGTGCCTCCTCCTTTAGTATTAGTACAACAAAATGATTTTATCAGTTAGTTGTTATGGTTAACAGTAATTTGTATTTCGATCTACTTTCATATCAAATTGCTAGGTTATTGTACTATACAAAACAAGATTATTGAATGAAATTTGTCTTTGTTTCAGGCAGAAGAGTGCAAGGTATATAGGGCTATTTCTAATCTTTTTAATCCTAGTTTTTTCAACTATTTAAAAATGTAACCTATTCAAAAAAATAAAAAAATAAAACAATAAATGATACCTTAATAAATATGACATCCAACACGACTACAATAAAACTTGCCTTCACAAACTTTTTCATATATGAGACAACAAAAATCCTAGGTGAAAGGTTTTGTAAAATCCCAAAATAATTAAATGAAATTTTCTCAATTTTCAACATCAAGTTTACATCAAAACTTCAGAAATCCAAAATTGGGAGAAGTTCTGAAAGTTCTTATGAAGTTTAAATTGGTGCAATTAATGAATGGGAAAGTATATTGAAAAGAAAGTACTAGGAAAGAGGATTAACTTTGAATCCTCGAAGCTTCAACATTGGAGTCCCTTAAGCCATCATTGCTAACACAAACTTGGATGTGATCCTGATACAATATGTCATAAGATTGAGTTTTTTGAGCGCTATGATTGTAAAAAGTGAGAGTTAGAGTTCTGGTAGACCGCTTAGAGTTGGAGTTTCCGGTAGACCGCTTAAAGTTTTTGGTCTACTGCCCTAGTCTACTATCCAACAACAGTCTACCAATTTGTCATCTAAAATAGTGATTTACTCTTTCAAAGAATCAGTAAAC
Organism: Parasponia andersonii; assembly: GCA_002914805.1. Taxonomy (NCBI): domain Eukaryota; kingdom Viridiplantae; phylum Streptophyta; class Magnoliopsida; order Rosales; family Cannabaceae; genus Trema; species Trema andersonii. The sequence goes on along the minus strand of JXTB01000177.1, from coordinate 322,889 downwards.
AGGATCAGTCTACTACCTATTTTCGGTAGACAAAACCAATCTACCACTCACACTACTGATTTGCGATTTCAGCATTTTTTGTTACCCGTTTTCGTGTTTTTTCTCTTTATTTTTTTTACCAGATTCTGAATATTTTAATACTTTTGATAGGGTTTCATGTACTATCTAGTTTTTTCTATATATTGTAAGTCATAAGACCTTTTATGTTCACTTTTGAGTTTTGAATTGATTAATGAAATTTAGAGAGAGAATATCTCTTTTCTTTCAAAATTTTGGTATTTTGTGAGAATGAATGGTTGTTTGAAGCCTATTTTTTTCTTTTGGTGAGAAAATCAATAGGTTATAGTAGGTTGTCCCCAATTTTCTGAAAAATCTTTCTCATCAGACGCTTCCACTACATCAGATCTGCTATTATTATAACGACATTTCTTATGTTGAGTAGGTCATAAACCAACAAAGAGGTTTTTAAATCCACAAAAGAGGCAACATTTGCAAAAGCAAATCAAGCTTCACAACCTAGATCCTACTACCTTAGGTAGCACTAGATAGCATCTCCCGTGGAAATCAGCTACGCAGACCAACTTCTTCCTAGTATGGTGCACGTAAGTTGTGTGAATGCTGCCCTTGATGGCATCATCACAGCCAACACAACTCGGATAGTAATAACTTTTGGAGTTTCAAGACTTTTTTCTAAGCCTAGAAACCATCACATTGCTTTCCTTAACTTCATAAGCGTAGTGTCAGTCTCCAATCAAGGAAATTATACTTTAGTTTATTTCATGCTTGTTAGGGTTAGGTTTCATCTTTAGCAACCATGGATCTAATTATGATAAGTAGATTCACTAATTTTAGCTAGTCCAAATAGGTACATCCGACTGCTCAAATCCTTAGAAAATCCTAGATTTGTAATCTTAGTGGAGTATTTAATAACTGACTTTTATGATCTCTTAATAGAAGTTTTGTTTCTTGATGCATGAATTTATACCCTTATGATTATGGCGATTATTATATGATAAAACCTTAATTATTCTTTGTTTTAGCTTGGTTAGTTTTTCTTAATACGAAATTGATGTTAAGGAAAAATCATATATGCACCAAGGTAAAAATGTGAAATAATTAAACCATAAAACTAGTATCAATAAGATTAAAATAAGTATGACTATTAGGTCAATAACATGCTTAAGTAATATGGCTGACCTTGCTTGGGTCAACCATAACCCAAAATTAAGAAGGTCACACTAGAAACTTATACAATGCAATTTAATCCGAAAATAATTACATGACACCAAAGTTAGCATCATGGCATATTTATAAATCCAAGTTCAAATAATTCGTACTCTATAACTACATCTACAAGTTCTCTTTTAAGCATCAATATCTCTTGAAAAAAATTCCATTTTGTTTGGGCGATAGTCTCTTTAATATTATGTTTGATATTGATTTTCTTTCGATAATGATTAAGGTACAAAAGTTATTGAAGCTTAAAATGGAATTCCCAGGAAGATACCTAAAGAGAATTATGAACAACACTAAAAATTTAGTACACATTATAGGACCGAAAATACCAATGCCACTTCTTTGTAATGAGGACATAAGTTTAAATAATCATGAGTCAAATGCAATAGAATTGTTTGAATTTGATTTGGAAGCCAACAAGAGTTGTACCCAACTATTACAATTCCATCATGAAGGTCAAAAAACAAAATTTATCCCAGCAATGAAGTAGCCTAGGGTTGATGAAAACATCGACATTTCTTCTCTAAGATCACTAAAGTATTTTTTTATTAAAATTATGATATATTTTCTCTAATTAAATCAAATCAGATTATTCACAACTAATATGAGAAGTTACATACTTCTCTTAGATCATATTGCAAGACTTTATATATTTATAGTGTGTCTTAAACTATATTGGTATGACTATATGCAAAAAGTCTTGATGTATAAAAATATTAAATAAGAACTATGCGAAATATATTCTTGTAATTAGTAACATTGACAAAAATATATTTTCATAAGCTTGATAATTAATGTATATTTTTATAAATCCTAAAAGAAGTGAAGAACCATTGTTTATAACTTGTATTATTTGAGATGTTAAAATATACGGATCAAGAAATTGACGATCTAGACCTGGGTATTTTGGTAATGAATTATTATGGGCATTGGGAATATATGCTTAGAGGGTAGTATCCAAGATTCTCACATGCATACTAATCCAATAAACATATTCCACCATCTAAAAGTCATTGATACTAATTTCATAGTAACATGCTCATTCCTTATGTTATGTGCTTTTACATATTATTATTATACTACTAATTATCGAAGTGTCCTGATGCAATATAAAGTTTCAATACCCTCAGAGATAGAGAAAGTTTAGTGTGCTAAAAGAACAAAGATATGTGTACATACATTAAGATCATGTTTGCTGATAACTTAGTTAAATAGTAGTTTTTTGGTAAAATATATTTTTCAAGCCTTTCGAAGTCGAATTCACTGTGTGTTTAATATATCAAATAGCTTTAATTCAATATTTAGGATCCATTTATAGAATTTTATTTTTCGGTTCTAAGTAAGCATAAGGTGGCATTCACGACACTAATTTGCGTTTTATTGAACTAAGCTACTATAGATTCAGCTTAATCGTGTAATGTCATTTTTATGCATTCTAATTATTAAGTTTTAATATTATGTTTACCTTATTAATTGGAATCTAATTGACTTATTTTTATATTTAATAATTTGTTATGTGGCTAAGTTCTACCAGATTATAAAAAAACCTGTTACATGAGATTGTAAGTCAAAATATGACTAGTTTTTACTTTCGAATCTAGGATTCACCAACTTTGTATATATTTGGATATATAGGAGTGACCAAAAATATAGTGACTATGCTAGAGATGTTTTAGAGCTGGACACATAGAAAGTAATGTGCAAAATACCCCTCAGAAATTAAGTATTGTCAATTTCATAGCCATTAAGTGTCACTTTTAGACTAAGTCTATTCTATCTCTTTCTTTCCAGTCACTACCTGAAACTCTTAAGCACCTTTCTAGACTTTTGTCAACTCCTACCAACCATTTCTAACAGTTTTCAAGTGGTAAAACTCAAATTACAGCTCCAAAAAGCAAGATAGATCCAAACTAGTCAAGATAATTTTACTAGTTCTTTTTCCTAGGTTTTATTTTCTAATTTCAATTCACCACTTGTTCTTACTTAAATAATGGTTCTTTTAGGTCTTTTTGAGTCTTAAAATATATTTCTAAGTATTGACAATCATTTTGATGGAGGAAGATAGTAAGAGATTCATCAAAAGCTCAAACTAGTCAAGGTGAGACTTAATTGAGATTTTGAGTTTACAGTTGAATTTCTTGCTGCAGCCCTTAAACCAAAGCTTTTATTTAATGAATAAAATTCCTAGGAAACTTATATATTACTGGAAATATAGAATTTAAGTAGAGGATTAAAGTTATACCTAAAGTCCCAAAGTTTTCTATTTATAGATTTAAGTATTTTCATGTATAGTAAATTAAGTTTTCTATAATTGTAATTTGATTTCCTCAACTTGCAATACATACATCATGGATTCTATTATGTATTCTATTAATTTGGTTACTGTTTGTAGCTATACAAATGCAAAAATTATTTTAAACTTTGTTTAAACCGAAAAAGAGTTCAAGTGTGCTATTGAGTAATTCTCTTTGAGATGTATATGTGGGAATTGGCTTGTGAAATGTTATTGTAAGTTTAAAACTATGATTTTAATCACGTGAAAATATTCTAAAACTAGGGGAATTTCTGTCCAAATAATTTTAACTGAAATAGCTCCATTTCGAGGCAAATGAACTAGTTTTTACAAAATTACATGTCATTTTGGATCATTTTGTGCTAATAAACTAGCATTCATATTTTGATACTTTTGAATAATTTTTCAATTCTAGTTATTAACTGCCAAGTACCTTAAGTAATTTGTATGCTTTTGAGTTATTTTAAGATCAAGTTTTCTAATTTGGTAAAAGTTCTGATTTCAGTCTTGTTCAAGTATCTTGATACATTCTTTTAATAAAATCTGCATCTTGAATAAAAGAAATTCATGATAAGTGATTGGCACACCTATCTTTTGAGGATATTAACTCTTTCGACTACCAATTTCTATTCAGGTTACGAGATAAGTAACAAATTACAACTACGTCACAAGAACTACATGGAATATGTCATTATGTGAAACTTACTTATTCTTGAAAGTTATAAAATAGCATATATATGGCACGTCTTTTATATAAATTAAGAATTTCATTACATAGTATTTGAAAGTGAATACCATTGCATCAATTTTATAAAATAAGTATTAATTACAATTGCTAATATGTCAGAGTTAGGTAGGCAAGTCTGTTAATGGAGACACTTCTGTTGAATCGGGACTTATGGATCTTATGATGTATCTTTTTGAAGTTGGACAATATTAGTATGGTGTGTGATGCCCCTTTGATTAGGAAAAAAGTTTTCAAAAAAAGCTCACACGATGGCCACACCTTATTTTTACTCTTAGTAAGAGTTTCCACCTAATATTATCACGACTTATCAACTTAGAGGACTAGTAATGTGCTAAAAGGCCCAGCTATGAATATCTAAAAAAAACAATACATGGACTGAAATATTTACAAAAGAAAAGTTTATAATGAGAACTTGATGAGATTTTAAAGTGTACATAAGCATCAGCAACCTTCATTACTTTGTGTACATTGCTGAAATATTTTCTATAGAATATTTTTTTAAACTATTCCCAAGTAAGCCTGTTAACATCAATGAGGGACTTCATAGAATTCCACCAATGTCTTGTATCCATCTAGAACATAAAAGTGGCACATAAAACATTTTCCTTATCAAGGATTCAAACATAATCAAAGATACTTTTAATACTCTGAATCCACTCTTCTGCCAATAGTGGATCAATTTTGCCCTTGAAAGGTGGAGGCTTATTCTTTCTAAATCTCTCATAAACTGGTTCATAATTTTCTTATCTAGTGACGGCCTGTGGTGGTATTTGTTCTCCACAACTTTTTGTTCTTTCCATAAGCTTTTCTAGTTATCTTGCTTATGTTTTAACCAACTCTATCAATCAATTTATAACAATATCCTTATTGGTCTTATTTCTAGTAGCACCCCTCTTATCACCCCTTTGCTCAATAGTTTGACTATTAGCTCTTAGCATGATTCTCTGTACCGTTGTCCTTACACTTATATCCAAGCATAATTGCCAATAACATAAAAGATAATGTGTCATAACATATTGCATCAAAGATAACTTACTGGTTGACTAAGCTTTTTGTGTTTTTTGTCATATGATCATATAACATATAGGTAGTCTTCAGTTTCGATTAAACCTCCTCTCTGATACTAATACTATAATACCTCTTAGTTAACTATATCATCACATACAGTCAAACTGTGAAGTATTATTCTTTCTTAAACCATATCTTTAGTTTATAAAAAGGTGGGCAAATTTAAACTTTCTAAACCTTTATACAAAAGCAACTGTAGGACATTTCTTACTGAAAGTATCTTTACAAAATATACAATGAAAAGAGGTTTTTATTAGTCTATTTTGTAAACCTTTATACAAAAGCAACTGTAGGACATTTCTTACTGAAAGTATCTTTACAAAATGTACAATAAAAAGAGGTTTTTATTAGTCTATTTTGCTATCGGCAGTAGTATTTTCATCACGCTCAAAATATCATAATATAAAAATATCACCCACAGGTCAAGCTCGTCCATATTTATATGATTATGGCGACAAAAGGCAAGCTAGGCAACCTGTCAGTCAACACCAAAATGTGCCTCCTCATCTGCATCACAAGACTAAAATGAGCTAAAGCTTAGTAAGTAAAAGCTATGCATTGAAGTATCTGACTTCTGATAGAAATACTAATATAACATAAACAAGTTATGTGTATTAAACTGGACCATGTAATATAAAGAATTAGAGTGTTGTAACTCAATTCTTATATTATCACAAACTAGCTCTTAGCATATAAATCTTAATCCTTGATGTTTGACTGGACTTGCTTTCATGGGTTATAGCATTTTGATTTGTTAAAAGACTAACCTCTATGAAGTTAGAGGTGAACTCTAGCATATTGGAGGTTATGGCTTATGAATTGATGGGAACACTAAATAGTTAAGGACACTATACTAGAGTACTTGAATTTCAAATATTGTGTGACCATTCCATCAAGAGAAACTTTATGTCCTAATCAAGTTCTCAAGGTATGTCCAAATAGTTGATAAAGACTTGTGTGTAGATTTGATAGTATTAGATATGGAAGATTTTGAAGTTATCTTAGGTATGGATTGGTTATCTAAATACCATGTTACTATTGATTGCTATATGAAGAAGATAGTATTTCAGCCACTAAGTATAGAGAAGTTCATTTTTGTTGATATTAGTCGAAACTAGATAATTCCAATCATTTCTACAATAAAAGCAAGTTACTAGAGAAAGGATACATGGGTTACTTGGCAAACATAATGGATACCAGAGAAGAATTAAAAGTGAAGCCTAAAGAAGTACTGGTAGTTAATGAATTTCTTGATGTATTTCCTGAAGATTTATCTGGGTTACCACCTGATAGAGAGATAGAGTTTCTTATTGACTTATTTCTTGGTACGACTCCTATCTCTAAGGCATTGTATAGAATAGCTCCAGCAAAGTTAAAAGAATTGAAAGTATAGTTACAAGAGTTATTAGACAAGAGTTTTTTTCACACAAGCTTTTCACCATGAGGTGCACCAGTTTTGTTTGTAAAGAACAAAGATGGGATTATGAGACTTCACATTGATTACAGAGAGCTGAATAAGGTCAAAATTGAAAACAAGTATCCTTTTCCCAGAATTGATGATTTGTTTGATCAACTATAAAGAGCTTCGATGTTCTCAAAGATTGATTTAAGGTTAGGATACCTCCAGTTGAAAATTAAAGAGGAAGATATTCCAAAAACAATTTCTAGAACTAGATATTGGTATTATGAGTATTTAGCGATGCCATTTAGATTAACTAATGCCCCAGTTGCTTTTATGGACATGATGAATAGAGTGTTCAATGATTTCCTAAATATATTTGTTATAGATTTTATCAATGATATTCTGATTTACTTACACTCAAAAGAAAATCACGTGGAATATTTTAGAACCATTTTAAGAATTCTCAAAAAAAAGTAGTTGTATGCTAAGTTTAAGAAGTGTGAATTCTAGTTAGAGAAAGTTATCTTCATTAGTCATATGGTTTCTAAAAACAGTATTTTTATGGATCTAATGAACCTTCAACCTATAATTAATTGGTCAAGACCTACAAATATTTCAGAGATTCACAACTTCTTAGGATTGGCTGATTATTATAGATATTTTATTAAAGGGTTCTCGAAGCTAGCTTCTCCATTAACTCATTTAATAAAGAAGAATGTGAAGTTCCAATGAAACGATAATTATGAAAAGAGTTTTGACGAATCGAAGCATCGTTTTGTAGCATCCCCTATCCTTTCTATACCGCCCAGAGTAAGAAGATTTGTTGTTTACAGTGATATCTCGAAGAATAGTCTAGGATGTGTTCTGACACAAAATGACAAAGTCATTGCTTATGTCTCTAGGCAATTGAAGGAATATGAAAAAAATTATCCTACTTAGGATTTAGAGCTAGCATCGATTGTCTTTGCACTAAAAATTTAGAGACATTATGTTTATGAGGAGAAATGTGATATCTACACAGATCACAAGAGTCTCAAGTACTTCTTTACCTAAAAGGAATTGAATATGAAACAAAGAAGATGGTTTGAACTTGTGAAAGATTATGATTGTAAGATTAACTATCATCTAGGAAAATTCAATGTGCTTACTAATGCTCTAAGTAGGAAATCATTAGTTGTTATGACTGTTAAGTTTGTTGATATGATATATCTCTTAATAGATTTACATAAGTTAGAGTTAGAGATTGTATCAACAGGTCTAACAGATAGATTAATAGCTCTTACTCTTCAACCAACAATTTTAGAGAGAATCAAATAAAGCCAGAATATGGATCCCTATTTAATGAATTTAAATAATATGATAGAATCCGGAAAGGAGGCAGTTTTCCAGATTCCAGTGATGGTTTAATCAGATATAGAAACAAATTGTGCGTGCTTGATGAAATTGTTAGAAAGTAGATATTGATAGAAGTTTATACCACTTCTACTCTGTACATCTTGGTACTACAAAGATGCATAGAGACTAAAAGATACATTACTAGTGGCCTGCTATGAAGAAAGATGTTGTTGAGTTTGTAGAGTAGTGCTTCATGTGCCAATAGAAATACGAAGAGATTGCTATGGATCTTGTTGTTAGACTTTCTAAGACAAATAAGGGACATGATATTGTTTGTGTAATTATGGATAGATATACCAAATTAGCTCATTTCTTTCTAGTTAGAATAATCTATAACTTAGACAGCTTGCTCGGTTATATGTTTAGGAGATTGTGAGACTACATAGTGTTCTAAAAGTTATCATTCTGACCGAGATTCTAGATTTACTTCAAAATTTTAAAGGAATGTTCGAGAGGCAAAGGGTACAAATTGGCATTTAGTACAGTTTTTCATTCTCAAATTGATGGGTAATCAGAGAGAACTATACAAACTCTTGAAGACATGTTTAGAGCTGGTATATTCGATTTTCATAGATCTTGGAGCAAATACTTGCCACTTATAGATTTTGGTTGCAATAACAGTTACCAAGCATCTATTGAAATGCCCCCATATAAAGTATTATATGGAAAAAAAGTGAAAATTGCTTATTCATTGAGATGAGATATGGGAAAGAAAATTTCTTGGTCCAGAATTGATAAGAGAGACAAATAAGGTAGCAGAATAGATTCAAAAAAGTATATTAGTTGCTTAAAATAAACAGAAATATTATTCAGATCCTCAAAGAAAAAAATTAGAATTTAACGTTGGAGATAAAGTATTCTTGAAGGTTGCTCCCATAAAAGAAACAATGAGATTTGGAAAGAAAGGAAAACTAAGTCCCAGATATGTAGAACCTTTTGAGATAAGGAAAACTAAATCCCAGATATGTAGATCTTTTTGAGATACTTGACAAATTTAGAGATATTGCCTATAGACTCAGTTTGGTATCTTTATTATTAAATGCACACAATGTATTTCATGTCTCTATGTTAAGGAGGTATATTTCAAATCCTTCACATATTTTAAATAATAAGCAATTGGAGCTAAGTGTCATGACCCTAGCCACAAACTAGATAATCGTATAGCACTTAGCATAGTCCATTGCACTAAGTCAGCCTACTAACACTCAAAAAAGAACTTAGTGTAAGTTTTGAGACAAAGTGGTAAAGATAGGAGAGTTTAAGTGAATGAAAGCTTTGTATTACTCTTAGAATGCTTACAACTCTTACAAATGAGACTTGTGTATAAATGAATCCAAGGGGTCCTTTATATAGGCAAAGCTTAAACCAACTAAGGGTTATGATCAAGCAACTCTTTTAGCTGTTTCTAGAGTTCTGCTAACTCCAGAGGGGCCATTCGATAGGGACTCATCGTGAGTTGCCTCGTGCCTGGCACAACCTTGATTTCATGATCCACCTCTCTCCTAGGTGGAAGTTTCTTAAGTAGGGCGTCCAGCATCACATCTTGGAATTCATCCAAGATAGCTTGCATCTCCATGGGCCACTATATTAGTACCATACAAGCCTTTGCACCATCGATGATGTATATAGAATTGGCAAAAGGAACGGGGAATGCCTGCACTGCGCAAAGGAACTCCAAACTAATCAATACGGCAAAACCATCAATTGGCACCACCAATAAGTCAAGTTGGCCAATCCACGCACCTAGGCTAGCCTTAACACCATGAGCAACCCCATGAATAGAGCATGCTACTGAGTTTACTACCTTGACAGAGTCTCCTCCATTGAACAATGATAAGACCAACTGCCTAATTTTCTCAATAGAGATGAAGTTATGGGATGCACCCATATCGACCAAGGCTTTAGTGTCCTTGCCATTGATTATTGCATCCACAAAGAGTAGGCTCTTAGCTTGTGACTTAGGGGCTGATTTCAAGGCATTAAAGAGTTACAAGGAACCAACACGTGCACCACCATCTTCACTATCACCTCCTTCTTGGCTTGGCTCAGAGGCAATTAAGATGTTGTGAGCTTTCTTCTTAGGATACTCGTGTGCCAATATGGCCCATCATAAAGGAAGCACTTGACTTTTGACTTGGACAAGTCACAATCTTCCTTCTCCTTGCCCTTGTTTTTGTACCATTAGGAAGAACTATCTTTGTTCCATTTTCCTCATTTTCTTTGCTCTCCCCTACTTTTTACTCCACCACTCTTCTTGTCTTTGGCCTTAGAAGGGTCCTTATTGGTAGAGTAATCAATAAGGCTCTCAACTACTATAATAGCATTAGCCAAGTCCTGGGCACTACGGTGCTTGAGCTCTAACTTGGACCAATTTTGAAGACCATCCATGAACAAGAGCAGGGCATCTTTATCTGAAGTGTCAGGAATTTCGAGCAAGAGTGTGGTAAATTTTTTCACGTAGTCTCTAATACTGCCAGATTATTTGAGGTGGCAAAGATGGCCTCTCGCTTTTTCTTCAGCATTCTCATGGAAGAATTGCCTCTTTAGCTCTCTCTTGAAGTTATCAAAGGTGGCTATAATGCACACCCCTCGTTACATCTCCCACCTCCATCATAGCATGGTAGTATTGGTTAGATACAAGGCAGTATTACGAATTTTACTAGCTTCGTCTATCACAGTGGTAGCCTCGAAGCATTGTACGAGTCCCCATAGAAAGTTCTCAACTTCTCTAGCATTGTGAGTACCATTGAAGGTCTTTAGTTTAGGCACCTTAACCTTTCTTACCTCAATAGTTGTTATGGTGTTCACTCCCGTGGCCACTACTCGCTTGCACAAAGTAAGATCACCACCCATCTCATCTACTCTAAGTAAAACATTAGTGTGTTCTCTTTGGAAGAGATCTTATACCTTGGCAATCTCCGAATGAAAGGACTCAATCTCGCACCTTAATTTGGCCTCTAGCCCACCAAGTACATCTTTTGATGCCATTGTAGATCTCTGCAGCCTCAGTCTCCAAATTGTCGCAACGGCCATCTAGATCGTTTATATGCTCGCTCAACATGCAAAGTTGGACTCTAGTCAGGATACTCTAGCCTTCAAGTAAGTCATCACGTCCCTCAACTTTCTGCGGGTGGCACCCTTCTTCCCTTCATCATGCCCATGTTCAAAAGTGCCAACTTGAACGGGGTCGGGAGTTGCAGCCATCATCTTCATATAGACAATGGAACCACCAAGATAAAATGAGTAACCAAAGCCCTAATACCACGCTGGCATGACCCTAACCTCAAACTAGACAATCGTGTGGCATTTAGTGCAGTTCGTCGCACTAAGTCAGCTGACCAACACTCAACTAAGGAACTTAGAGTAAACTTTGAGACAAAGTGGTAAGGATAAGAGAGTTTAAGTAAATAAAAGCTTTGTATTACTCTTAGAATGCTTACAACTCTTAAAAATGGGACTTATGTATAAATGAACCCAATGGGTCCTTTATATAAGCAAAGCTTAAACCAAGGGTAATGATCATGCCAAGTGGCATGAGCTTACAAAAGTTCCAGAATATTCTCAAATAAAGTAGTAATATCTACAAATATATTTACATAGAGAAATCTAGAAGAAGCATGGCTTAGATCTTTCTAGGAAGTTCACCCACTATCTTGGCTTTTCCACGTCATTCTAGGAGCTTCTAGGACCGTCCAACACATCTAGCACCATCTCGCCTTGTCTAGAGCCTTCTAGGACTTAGTAGCGCCATCTAAAGTCTTATAGCATGGCCAAGATCTCTCTTAATCATTCTAAATGTGTCCACCATGTTCTAGGGCCTTTCTCTATCCTTTTGTATGAGCAGTATATATAGAGGACCTTAGAGCCATGAGCAGTAACATTTGGATTTTGGGGAGCCAAATGAATGGGGAGTAACATAAGTCTAGTCGTGAGTTACAAAGAACATTTAGTGAAGATTTTGGATACAAAAGAAAAGAACCTTAGAAATAAGAAAATCCCTTTGGTTAAAGTACTGTAGAAGAACCATGAAGTAGAAGAAGCCACATAGGAAAGAGAAGAAGAGATGAAAACTAAGTATCCACACTTGTTTGGGTAAGCAAATTTCGCAGATGAAATTTTATAAGGAGAGGAGAATTATGGTGCCTAAGATTTTTACATTCATACTAAGCCAACAATAAACATATTTCAATTGCATATTAGGCATCTAGAAGTTATTAATACCAATTTCATATTAACATGCTCATTCCTTATGTTATGTGCTTTTACATACATGTTATTATATAAATAATTGTGGAAGTATCCCGATGCAATGTAAAGGTTCAATACCCTCAGAGATAGAGAGATTTTGTTGTGCTCAAAGAACAAAAAATATATTTATGAAAGTGACATTATGTGCACATACATTAAGATCATGTTTGCTGATAACTTAGTCAAATAGTTGTTTTTCGATAAAATATATTTTTCAAGCCTTTTGGAGCCGAATTCACTATATGTTTAACACGTTAAAGAGCTTTAATTTAATATTTAAGACTTATTTATAGAATTTTATTTGTCAGCTCTAGGTAAACACAAGGTGACACATTCACGACACTGATTTGTATTTTATTACACTAAGCTAGCTTAGATTCAGCTTAATTGTGTACTGTCATTTTTGTGTATAATAATTATTATATTCTAATATTATGTTTCCCTTATTAACTAAAATCTAATTACTTTTATATTTAATGACGGGTCATGAGACTAGGTTCCACCAGATTATAATAAAACATATCATATGAGATCGTAAGTCAAAGTGTGGCTAGTTTTCACTTTCTAAGTTAGGATTCATTAACTTTGTCTACACTTTCTCGTATAGGAGTAACCAGCAATGTGATAACTATCTTAGAGATATTTTGGAGCTAGAAACATGGAATGTAATGAGCCAAATACCCAAAATACCTCTCAAAAATTAAGTATTGCCATTTTCTTAGCCATTAAGTGTCACTTTTAGACCAAATCTAGTCATTCTCTTTCTCTTTCTCTCTAACCACGACCTGCAACTCTTATGTACCTTTATAGACTTCTCTCAACTCCTTTCAACTATTTCTAAGAGTTTCCAAGTGGTAGAACTCAAATTGGAGCTTAAGAAAGCAAGATAGGTCCAAACTAGTCAAGTTAGTTCTACTAGTTCTTCTTCCTAGGTTTTATTTTGTAATTTCAATTCACCACTTGCTCTCACTTAAATAATGGCTCTTTTAGGTCTTCTTGAGTCCTAAAATCTATTTCTAAGCATTGCAAATCATTTGGTAGAGTTAGAATGCAAGAGCTTCAGCAAAAGCTCAAACTAGTCAAGGTGAGACCTAATTTGAATTTTGAGTTTGTAGTTGATTTTTCTCACTGTAGTCCTTAAACCAAACTTCTTATTTGATGAATCAAAGTCCTAGGAAACTTCTATATTACTGGAAATATAGAATTTAAGTGGAAGAATAAAGTTAGTCCTAAAGTTCCAAAGTTTTCCATTTATTGATTTAAGTGTTTTCATGTGTAGTAGATTAAGTCCTCTATACTTTTAATATGATTTCCTCAACTTGCTATGTATATGTCATGGATCCTATTATGTATTCCATTAATTTAGTTATTATTTGTAGCCATATATAAGTGCACAAATTGTTTTGAACTTTGTTTAAACCGAAAAAGAGTTCAAGCATGCTATGCCATTCTGAGTAATTCTCTATGAGATGTATATGTGGGGATTGGCTTATAAAATATTATGGTAGATTTAAAACCATGATTTTAGTCCTGTTGGAATATCCTAAAACTAGAAAAAGTGCTATCCAAATACTTTTAAAATGAAATGGCACTATTTAGGAGTAAATGGACTAGTTTTTACAAAATTATGTGCCATTTTGGATCACATTGTGCTAATGAACTAGCATTCATATTTTAATACTTTTGAATAGTTTTTCAATATTAGTTATTAACTGCCAAGTACCTTAAGTGATTTTTATACTTCCGAGTCATTTTAAGATCAAGTTTCCTAATTTGGTGAAAGTTCTAATTTCAGTCTTGTTCAAGTATTTTGGTGCTTCTTCTAGTAAAATTTGCATATTGAATAAAAGGAATTCATGATAGGTAATTATCACACTTGTCTTTTAAGAATATTGACCCTTTCCACTACCAATTTCTATTCAAGATACGAGGTAAGTAAAGACTTATAACTACGTCATAAGAACTACATGGAAGATGTCATTATGTGAAACTTACTTATTCTTGAAAGTTATGAAATGGCATGTGTATGATACATCTTACATATAAATTAAGAATGTCATTACAGAGTACGAATTTTATAAGATAATTTTTAATTACAAATGCTAGTCTGTCAAAGTTAGGTAGATAAGTCTGTTGATGCAGACTCTTCCGTTGAAGTGGCTATTACGATATTTTGAGTGTGGTGAAAATACCACTACTGATGGCAAAATAAACTGATAAAAACCTCTTTTCATTGTACATTTTGTAAAGATACTTTCAGTAAGAAATGCCATAGAGTTTCTTTTGTTTAAAGGTTTAGAAAGTTCAAATTTGACCACATTTTTATGAAACTAAAGATGTAATTTAAGAAAGAATAATTCTTCACAGATTGATTATATGTGATAATATAGTTAAAGTAGGGGGCATTACATAGAGATATAGAAACTACAACTCTATTATATAGAGAAGTGAATGCCATCATGTAAGTTACAAGAGCTTGAATGATTTAAGCCTTAGCTAAGTAATTAGTAAAATTGGTTGTTTTATTAATTGAAGACTTGATGTAAGTCAGATCTTTTATTAGATACATTCTTGTATCAAAAAATTGAAAGATATAATTGAAAGGACAAAACAATAATTTTACCTAGCTCTAATTATCGGTATACATGTGGAGATACATATGAAAATGTTAAATATCTAATGAAAATAATTCTAATTATAATATATCTTGTGATATTTATTTAATTCAATAGTGCAGTAGTAGTACAAGCCCACTTGTATTACGAGTTAATTAAACCTGCGCCTTTATTGACAAAAAACTGAATTAAATAAGTTCATTTAGGTTCCTAATCTGCACCAACAGCTTGGACAATATGAGGTCAACAAAATTGGGCTCAAAATATTTTCTAGGCAGTTAAAGAAAAAAAGAGAGGAAAAGGTTGAAAAAGCAGTAGACCTTTAGAACCCACTGCAATGCCCTTTAAGGCATTTAGTATTTTTGGCTACCCTATGCTCTAAGGTTGTTTGAATTATCCTTTAAGAGAGGAGTCTATAAAAAACTCCCTCCCTCTCCCCTCTATCACCCCGCTTTATGTATAATTTTTAGTATGATGAAAACATTACTTTGGCAACTACCACTGAAAACTGAGGCGAAAGTGAGAGAAAAAAATTCTTGGAGCTATTATTAGAGACCATTAGAGTTCTTAGATTCTCACTTGAAGATTAATCAAAATTTTAGTATCCAACATCTCTGTTGTTATAAGCTCGGTGCATAAGAAAGAAGATTCTTTTATTGAGATATGATCTGTTTATGTATTTAGACCATAACAAATATCCTAAAAAATTTTTATCATGAGAATTTGTTGGACCAAGAATAACATCCTAAGAAATTTTCTCAACTCATATTTTAGCTATATGTTATCACTTCCGCAAAACCGATCTCCTAACAGTTACGACTAGTCGACGTGCCACACGATCATCTTCCTCAGACTCCAACAAAGCTATACTGCCAAGTTCTGCTGAATTTTGTTGCCAACAAAAAGAGATCAGTTGCCTTGAAATTTCCAACCACAGTGAGATTTTTTGATCATCGAAACTTCACCGAACCTCCTTCTGTGATATCGATGGTACAGTTGGACTCGTCCCGTCACCGCCTTCACTTTTTGATCAGTCTCGGCCGTCATCTCGTCACCATTAAGATTTCGACAGTTTTGGTTGTTTTACAAATATGCTTAAAAAGTCATTTTTTTATAATTAATTTTTTGGGTAATTATTTTACCTGATACAATTATATGGGGTGCAAGGGTGGTTAAAATTATGAATAATTATAGTTGATAGATTTTAAAATGATATTTAGAAGTCTGTTAATTCTCGAATTGAGTATTTTTCTAATTCAGAATAAAAAGTCGCATTCTTGCAAACCAAAACACTGTTAGGTTAGAAATCTGTTACTATTAAGATTAGGCCTTGGGCTGAGAGTAGAAAAATATTATTGTTCTAAATATTTATGCAAAAATGATAATTTTAAAAATAATTAGCAAAGTTGGTAATTTATCAAATATTTTTGAAAGTTATATTTTCCTAAATAGTTTTGTGATAACGATACTTTCTGAAATATGTGATATTTTCCTAAATAGTTTTGTGATAACAATATTTTCTGAAATATTTTCCAAAAAATAGTATTTTTATAAATCCTTTGGAAAAAATGGACTTTTTCAAATTAATTCCAAGAAGAGACATTGTTGTTATTCTTGAATTTGAAGCTCGTTTAAGTCTCGGGACCTCGAAATTGAATTGTGATTTCAAATTTAGAATTAATGAGGTAGAGAAACGAGTTTTGATTTATAATATCACTATGTTTCAAAGTAGAATAAATCCCAAGGCTTATGAATATTATCATTTTGTTTGTCACAGGGAAGGTCCTGTCTGGAGACTCGTTTTTAACAAATTATATGTCTAATCTAATATTTTTTTGTGTTCTGAATTCAGTGCTAACCTCTATTTCTCAATTTGAGGCTTTGCTAAAAAAATTTTCTTTTTAAGCGTTCATACTAGGATGCCAAAAAAACCGTTTGAGCATCCAAGTGACTACGGGAGTTTTTTCGAATGTCATTAGCTTGATATAGCTACCATATTGATGTAGGGGTACAATTACCTAGTTTATATTTATTTTGATTTATAATTGCATTATAATTTATTATTAAAAATCGGGGTTTATGCCACAGTATGTTATAAAAACACATTGAATTTTACTAGATTAGATTGTATGGACTTTTATACATATTTTTTTAAATTATGATTATGGGGTAATACAACAGTGTGATGCTCATATTATAGTAAATTCTAGAATACTACCTAGTGAGATTTTAAGGCATAATTTGAGTGGTTCCCTAATGCATGTTTATTGTAAGCTGTTAAATATTGTACATTTTAGGCATCGTGGTGTTTAGTAGGCAGCTAGTATCCCTGCGTTCGATGAGAGCCTGTAAATCCATGTAGGGTCTTCTAATTACCCTCCGTCTCCCCCCTTCCCTCTCCTCCTTCCCCCCTTCCCCTCCCCCACTCAATAGGTGTCGGCATTCAGTTGCCCCTCCGGTTCCGCAAGCACAGACACATAGGTGTCCTTCCAATTTTTTGGGATAGGTATCAGATAGAAAGTACTTAGTACACATAATAAGAGTTACTTTGATTCTTGATGAGAGGATGTAAGTTCATGAGATGCGATGAATTATGATTTGTACAATGATGTAGTTTTAATTTTGGTTTTGAATATGTGAGTATTCTCAATATCAATTATTTTATAGACTTAGTTTATAAATAAATTTTAGAAAAAAGTATTAATCATGCTGGTTTTATAAAATTGCATCTATTAAAAAAAATAGTTAAATTTTTACTGATCATATGAATGCTCACCCCCTTACTTCTCCCATTTTTAGATATTTGACTATCTGAGGTAGTCGTCTTATTGGATAGATAAACTGGGCAGCTTGTGCATGCAGCTCTATTCTTAATCTCTGGTGAGTATTTATACTCTACTAACTTTCTTTCTTTAATTAATTATTTAGCTAAGATTAGTAAACTTACTAAGTTGTTGTATGAGAATGGTTTTATTATTAATTTGAGAATTTGAAAACTTTAAGTGTTTTTATGTAAATTATTTTGAAAATTGGACTAAAGTTTTCAGTTGAACTCAATTTACCATAATTTGTGATTTCTCAACAAATACCCAAAAGAGATAACCAAAAATTTTCTTGAACCTTAACAGCTATTTTTCTTAAGTAAATTAACATTAATAAGAGTTTTTAATAATTTTGGAATTCATAATAATTTGAGAACCCATATGAAATTGTTTGATACTTACTTTCTTCTGGTTTTTGAAAAATTAATATTTTATTTAAGTTTCACTTAAAATTATTAAAAAGCATAACTTTAGATTTTCAATTGTGATATTAATTTAGAAAAAGTTTAGGTTTATAAAGCAAGTTATTTGATAGTGGTCCTTGTTATCTTATTTTTTTGAGAATTATAGTAGCTCACAATTCTTACTATTGTTGTGTTTGTGATCCAATATTTATTTATTTTTGTGAAGAATTTGAGAATATAATCTTCTGTGTTTGCATTGTAATTGAAGCCTTTTAGTTTTTATTAATATTATTCCTTTGAGACCCCGCTTTTATTATAAAATATCATACTTTTCTTCTTGTTATATCATTATACTCTAAATCTGTATTTGTAATTGTACCATTATTATTAGGGCTAGTAATTTTCTATACAATACGATAATACGACTCGAAAATGACATAAAATAAACAGTTTTGAGTGACCCACTTAATGTTTGTGTTAATTTCGAGTTAACACGTATAACACATATAATGAACGAGTAGGTTTTAGATCAACCCGTTTAACCTGAAAATAGCCTTTGTAACCCATTTAATTAAATGAGTCATTTTTGTATTGTGCCAACACGACACTAATACAATATATTTATTAATATTTTAATATTTTAAATGTTATTTTGATTAATTTTAAACATATTTTATGTGTAAAATTGAACTAATTAGTGCATAATCGTATTAAATTTGAGAAATCGTGTCAATTTTGAATAATCGTGTCAAATAGGTCATAATATGATACATGACACATTTATCATGCACATAAAAATAAGAGAGAAAAAAATAATATTAATAATGTGCATCTTTTCGTTCACTTCATAATAGTTATTAGATCACTATTATTAGATCACTATTAGACGATCGTCCAAAGACTGAAAAAAAAAAAAAAAACTTATTCATTAGTTTAAAAAATTCCTACTGGACGGGGATATATATATATATATATATTGTATACTTCTTTTCACCTGCTATTTTCCAATGACTAAAAATTAATGGTGCCGACAAGGGGTTCCGTGTTTTAGGGTCTTGCTGACTAGTATCAGTGCTTCAATCTTTGTGGTATATATAGCCCTTTCATTAATTGCATCGTTACCAGTCACTATCTTTAATACATTCGTATGTTTTTGGTAAACAAAATATGTGGATGTGGTGATTCACGATCCTTGTGCACGTATAAAGACAATTAATTATATATGAACCACTAGTCTTTTCTTAAAATCTGGCCATACATGTGAAAAACGTAGAACTGAAAATAAACGTCTTTTTTTTTCTTTGGTTAAAATTGAAAAGAAACGTTGAATATTAAATAACATCGTTTAGATTGGGGTGTTGGGAACCACAAAATTTGTTTGTTCCAATTATGAAATTGCACGTCGATATAAAACTCTATTGACGTTTTTATTGACTGACAGTGGTACTGATTTGTCTCGTCCTCAATGTAAAGTTTGCTTGGATAGTTTAAACCCTTGTGTTTTTCTAGATCTTTCTCATACGAAAGATCTTAAACTTGTAGAAATTATGTAAATTAGAATTATTTGGTTTAAAAATAGTATGGAAATTTGTAATAGCTAAGGGAGAAGGAAGTGTTGAATTGAGTCTTGCGCATACGGCATGTACCACTTGACATGAAATTCTATAATAATGTATTTACCCCAGATATTTTGGGAAAAAAATTCAATACTACTCGTATTACGTCTACTGTAATTTTTAAAAATTTTTAAACTTTATTTATATTGCTTGAAATACTTGATTTCTTCTTTAATTTTTATGATTTTTTTTCGAATTTTCGACTGAAGTACTATTCGAATATAGTCAAATAATTCAACTGGATCAAATGCACTAGTCAAAAATTTTTCAACCGGTGTTCAGTCCCAGTTGAACATGGTGGGCAGACTCGGTCACTTCTGACATTTTCGATTTAGTCGAAAAAATTTTATTAGTTTTCGAGGTTAATTTTGAAACTTAAAAATATTTATTAAATAACATAATAATAAAAGTCTTACTTTTGTAAATGGTTCATTAGTTATCCCAATCTTTTCATAACATGTATTAAAAAATAGTCAAAATTGATAATCTCACTTCTTTGGACTCATTCTGAAAATTCTTAGTCTACATTGACTCATTTGTTTCAAAATTACCATTTTTCATGATTTACATAGTACTAAGTTATATTTAGTTAAACAAAGTGAATAAGAAAGTATATAAATTAAAAGCAAAACTGACGAATTAAAAAAAAAAACTTGGCTATTTTGATTTTTTAAATTTATGCCCCTAAAAATAGTTTCTAGCTCCACCACTGGCAATGAGAATAATTTCACACAATATTTCATTTAGTATAATAATAAAAATGTCATAAAACTTTTATTTTATTACATTTTCACTAAACATTTTAGGAAAACATTATGAACATATTGTTTGATATAATTTTCAAGGATTTTTTAAAACTCAAAATATACTTTTATGAGTCTTTGGAAAGAATCTCAAAGATTATCCAAACAGGCCCAATAAAGAACGAGTAACGTGAGATGTTTTAGCAAGTTTATGAAACAAGGAACTAAAACGAAATTTGTTGCAGTAGTTTAAGGACCAAGAAAATAAATTATCAAATGAGTAGTGATGCATGAATCCATTACAGCATAACGTAAACTGTATCACTGAACACACATGAAACACATGGGTTCCATCTTATGCTCTATAAATAGTTTGCTACCTAGTACTTCATGATCAACAGTACAAAACTACATAAAAACGTGAAAGCCCTTCTTTCCATTCCTTTCGTTTTTCTCTATCTAATAATTTGACCAAATGTCTTCTCTTCTTCATCCCTCCAGTATTACTGGAACTAGTACTGATCAAAACACAAGCGAGTTAGAAATATCTAACATCGCACTGGAGATAGAGATAAAAAATCTAAATCCGACCCTTACAAGTTCAAATTCTGGCGGCATTGTCGACGGAAACGAGGGAGTTTTCTTGACTTGGAAAGATCTGTGGGTGACAGTTTCCAGTGGAAAGAACAGTAAAAGACCGATTCTTCAGGGTCTAACGGGTTATGCTAAGCCAGGGGAGCTCTTAGCTATAATGGGTCCTTCCGGTTGTGGCAAGTCTACTCTTCTTGATGCCGTAGCAGGTAAAATAAAAATTATATTATTTTGATTATATGTATAATACGTATGTGTTCACAAGAAACATCTTACATAACTCTTTTATATTATTTTCGTTTTACATGTCTTACTAATCTTCGATATGTGCATGTTGGTATGTCTAGAGATAATTAAACTACCCTTACTCGATCGTTTTACTTCCGTGTTTTTTGTCCTTACTTATACTCTTAGAAACTCATGGTCCTGTGCAGGTTGGAATATACTTAGAGACAGGAAAATTTATATTACATGAGAGGGTTCATCAATAGATTTGAGAATAAATCATCTGAATTTTTATGTGTCAAATAAATTGTTTTGCTTCTTAAACAAAGATAAAATCCATTTTAAATTTCTTGGCATCAACATATGGGGCAGACTTCGAAAAAGTACTAGGCAACCCAGGTATTTTATATATATATATATATATATAGACTCAAATAGTGACTTTTTCTAAAATCACTAGGAATAGATAAAATGCATTAATTTTGTGTGGGATATGGATTATGTAAAAAATACAATAATAATGGAGATTTTTTTTAGCCAATAACCATTAAATGATTTTCATTAAATCAAGATCAAACGGTGATAAAAGCTATACATGGCGATAGGATAAAAAAAATACCGATAAAAATGAGTGTCTATACTATATATATATACATATATATATATATATATTCTCACATAAATATCACATATGTGCATAATTTAGAAAAAGAAATATTTACCGAATTTGGAATTTGCAACAACGAGATTGACACTTGGGACTATTCAAATAAAATTCTTTTCCGTCTACTTGAGGTCGGATGCAATTTTTACACGAGCTTAATTTGTAAGATCGATTACGTCTGGTCATGACTTTTATTATTTCTTTAGTCTTTCTACACGAATTTAAGATTGCGTTTTTTTATTTTTTATTTTTCAATCAAAGCCCAACAAGCTCCTAATGAAGAGTTTTCGCTTATTTTTCGTAAGATCGCTTGGCAGGTGGGGTAGATTCTGCAAGAAGCTCTTTCAAAAACAATAAAAGAATAAAAATAAATAAAAAATTTAAAAAATAAAAATAAACATGTGTCGAGAGCCACATGATGTCCAGAGATTTTATTTTTCTTTTAAATAAAATTTAGATTTGTTTTTTGAAAATTAGTCCCGGCTTATTCTAATTTTAACATTTGTTCTCCTGAATTTATAAATTTTAAATATACTCTCAAATTTTGAGTTATACACTACTTATAATTAACGCAGTTGATATTTTTTCATAATTAACACAGTTGATATTTTTTCCGCTGAAATAAACTCCTAGCTCCGTCCTATATTTTTCTTGGAACAATAATCATAAATGAAACTTTTTAATCTTTGTTTCCCATAACATAAGTAAGAACTACTAGTAGTGTATATGATCCCTCCTCATCTTCCATTGGAAAAATAAATAACTTCTCTTTTTCTATTGTTAGCTATAAATATTAAAAGCAAAAAATATCAAAGAGAGTTTTGCTGTATGACTAGACACTTGACACTTCCAAAAAACTCTTCTACATAATTAAACCGATAGACAATTATATGACACACACTATAATTCATGGAAGATATTTAACATATCAAATCTTATCTTTTTCTCGATTTTGTCTTTTTTTCCCCCTTCATTCATAGTCTCTTCTTATCTTAGAAAAAGCAGAATGAGAGAGAGAGAGAGAGAATCATCAAGTTTCACTATGTTTTTGTTTTTTTTCCTAACCTATCAACTAAATTGAATACTATCAATCAATTGTTGAAAATAAACTTCTTTAAGTCATAAGAATAAGAATAAGAAGTGTTTTAAGCCCGTCAATATGAGGCCCAATAAATTAGAGTTAGTCCAAGTGCAAAGCTAATAAAAGAAAAAATTCCAAGTCCAAATTAAAGAAGTTTTCCACCTAGAATCTTCTAGTGCTAGCTAGATATTAGTTTTTTATATGTGAATTATTTGATTACTTATATTATTATTAGAAGTGTGTAGAAGAAAATATGTGTAGCTTAAGGATTTTTGTAATTATTTATTTGTGTGGTTCTCATTATTTATCATGTAGTATAAATACCCCTCCCCATTTGAGTTCTAAACATCAAGTAAGAAGCAAAGCTTCTAAGAGTGAAGAAAGAGAGAAAGAAGCATAGCTTCTAGTGAGGGAGTGAGTGAGTTTGAAGAGTGAAGTTGAGAATTTTCTCTTATAAAAGTATTTGAGTGAATAATAAATTTTATTTTACTTTCCAACAAAGTGGTATCAGAGTAAAGTTGTGAGTTCTCTTGAAATTCTAAGTATGCTCTGTGGTTGCAGTTTTGGCTGATCTTCCACATCAGAAAAGAATTCTTGAGATTGAGAGTATTAGCCATTTGTTCTAAACATACTACTATTATATATCAAATCGAAGAGCTCGACGAGACGAACACGCTGCCATAAGAATTAGCCCAATCGGAGTCCGAATGAGTCTGAACGAGTCGTTGGAAGTTTGCTACCACAAACTAAGTCAACTCACTGAGTTGAGCCGAGTCAGAGCCATTGGACTGAGCCATCAAAGCTGTTGACCAAACTATCAAAGCTGTTTGACCGTGCCGTTGACTGAGCCGTCAAAGCCGTTGACCAATTTGTTGACTGGCATTGACCGTTGGCCGAGCGTTGACTTTGACCAAGTCGATATACAAGTCAATCTTAAAGTTTTTCGATGTTTTGGATCTATCTGTGTAGTCGAAATTTCTAAATACTCACTTTGTTAAGAGTTATGGCTACCGGCAGTTTAGCATCTCTTCAAGTTCCACCACTTCAAGATAATAACTTTGATAATTGGACTATCAAAATGAAAGTCCTCCTTGGAGCACATGATATTTGGGAAGTAGTAGAGAAAGGCTACGAAGAACAAAGAGATGAGGCAGCACTATCTTCAACACAGAAGGATAGTTTAAAAGATTCAAGAAAGAGAGACAAAAAAGCTCTCTTCCTCATCTACCAGGCCTTAGATGACTATAGGTTTGAGAAAATCTCAAGTGCAACCTCTACTAAGGAAGCATGGGAGAAACTTCAAATTTCATACAAGGGAGAAGAAAAGGTCAAAAAGATCCGCCTTCAAATTCTAAGAGGAGAGTTTGATTTATTACACATGATAGAGACTGAGTTAGTTTCTGATTACTTTTCTAGGGTTTTAACTATTTCGAATCAAATGAAGCGAAATGGTAAGAAACTTGAAAATGTTACGATCAAGGAAAAAATTCTTCGTTCATTAGACCCAAAGTTCGAGAATATTGTTACTATCATCAAAGAAACTAAAGATTTAGGAGCCATAATGATAAAATAACTCTTGGGTTCTTTACAAGCTCACGAGGAAAAGAAACAGAAGAAGCCAAATTTCAAGGAGCAGTTTCTCAAGATACAACTTACAGAGAAAGAAGATAGCCAATGTAGTGAAAAAATTCAATGTGGCCGTGGTAGAGGACAAGCCTGAAGACAAGGATGTATTACAAGTCGAGGTCGTGGACGAGGTTGGAATTCTAACAACCACAATTATCATATCAACAATTTCGAAAAAGGAGAAAGCTCTACAAGAGGTCGTGGTAGAGGTCAAATGAACTCAGAGCCTGAGAAGTCTCAAGTTGAATGTTTCAATTGCCACAAGTTTGGACATTATGCTAGAGAATGTAGAGCACCCAATAGCAGAATTGAAGAGAAAGTCAATTATGTTGAAGAGAAAAGGGAGGAAAATGGCACCGTGCTACTAGCATATAAAGACAACAACGGAGGACAAGACAACACATGGTATCTTGACACCGGTACAAGCAATCATATGTGTGGGCATCGATCAATGTTTATAGAGCTTGATGAATCAATCAGTGGGAGTGTTTCTTTCAGTGATAATTCAAAAGTAGCAATAAAAGGAAAAGGTGAAATTCTTATCCGTTTAAAAAATGGGGGGCATCAATTTATTTCAAATTTTATTTTGTACTGACAATGAAAACAAACATCTTGAGTTTGGAACAACTCTTAGAGAAATGCTATGATATTCACTTGAAAGATTATAGTCTTTCTATAAGATATAACAACATGAACTTGATTGCCAAGGTGCCTATGTCAAGAAATAGAATGTTCTTATTGAACATTCAAAATGCTATGGCAAAATGTTTGAAAGCATGTTACAAGGATTCATCATGGCTATGGCATTTGAGATTCGGGCATCTCAACTTTAGAGGACTAGAGCTACTGTCTAAGAAAGAAATGGTGAGAGGCTTGCAATGCATCAATCATCCTGATCAACTTTGTGAAGGATGCTTAGTCGGGAAGAAATTTAGGAAAAGCTTTCCAAAAGAGTCAAATTTAAGAGCCCAGAAACCACTAAAGCTTGCGCACACAGATGTGTGTGGTCCTATCAAACCAAGTTCTTTTGGTAAGAGCAATTACTTCTTACTCTTTATTGATGATTTCTCAAGAAAAACTTGGGTTTATTTCTTGAAGCAAAAATCAGAAGTCTTTGAAGCTTTCAAGAAGTTCAAGGCTACTGTAGAAAAGGAAAGTGGTCTTTAGATCAAAGCCATGAGATTTGATAGAGGAGGAGAATTCACTTCAAAAGAGTTCCAAGAATTATGTGAAGCAAATGGAATTCGACGACCTTTAACTATTCCAAGATCCCCTCAACAAAATGGTGTGGCAGAAAGGAAGAATTGGACCATCCTCAACATAGCTCGAAGCATGCTGAAAAGCAAGAGATTACCCAAAGAGTTCTGGGCAGAAGCTATTGCATGTGCAGTTTACTTGTCCAATCGATCTCCAACAAGAAGTGTATGAGGCAAGACACCATAAGAAGCATGGAGCGGAAGGAAACCTAGGATCTCCCACTTGAGAGTCCTTGGAAACATAGCCCATGTGCATGTGCCAGATAAACATAGAACCAAGCTTGATGATAAAAGCAAGAAGCTCATTTTCATCAGCTATGACACCAACTCTAAAGGATATAAGTTATACAATCCTAACAATGGAAAAGTAATCATCAGCCGAGATGTAATATTCGATGAAGAAGATGAATAGGACTTTGGTTCTCAAACAAATGACTATAATTTCTTTCCACTATTTGAAGATATGGAAACACCAGTAGAGTAAGCAAGAGAAGTTCATCAGGAGCCTATTACTCCACGTTCCTCACCAACATCATCTACTCATTAAGATTCACCTCCATCTTTCTTAACTAAGAGGCATGAAGAACGTACAAGAAGTCTTGAAGATCTATATGAGGTGACTGATAGACTCGAAAACCTCACTCTATTTTGTCTATTTGCTGATTGTGAACGAGTGAACTTCCAAGAGGCTGTACAAGATGAAAAATGGAGGAATGCGATGAATGAAGAAGTTAAAGCCATAGAGAAGAATGACACTTGGGGACTATCCACTCTTCCTAAAGGTCATACAGCTATCGGTGTAAAATAGGTGTACAAGATGAAGAAGAATGCCAACAGAGAGGTAGAAAGATACAAAGCAAGGCTAGTAGCAAAAGGCTATAGTCAAAGAGCCAGCATTGACTACTACGAGGTATTCACTCCTGTTGCACGATTAGAAACTATAAGACTGATTATTTCTCTTGCTACTCAGAACAAATAGAAGATTCATCAGATGGATGTAAAGTCCGCATTTCTGAATTGAGTTCTTGAAGAAGAGGTCTATATCAAACAACCATTGGGTTATGAGATGAAAGGGTATAAAGATAAGGTTTTGAAGTTGAGGAAGGCTCTTTACGGTCTAAAACAAGCACCAAGAGCATGGAATAGCAGAATTGACATATATTTCCAAGAGAATGGATTCATTAAGTGCTCTTATAAATATGCTCTCTATGTTAAGACTAAAGATGGAGATATTTTGGTTGTATGCTTATACATGGATGATCTCATATTCACTAGAAGTAATCCATGGATGTTTGACGAATTCAAGAGAGTAATGACACATGAGATTGAAATGACAGACATCGAACTTATGGCATACTACCTCGGCATAGAGGTCAAGCAAAAGGAAGAAGGCATTTTTATCTCCCAAGAAAACTATACAAAAAAGATCCTAAAGAAGTTCAATATGGGTGATTGCAAGTCGATAAGTATACCAGTGGAGTGTAGAATAAAATTATTCAAAGATGATAAAGCAGAAAAGGTGGATCCAACACTCTTTAAGAGCCTTGTTGGATGCCTTAGGCACTTGACATGTACAAGGCCCGATATTCTCTATGCAACTGGACTAGTGAGTCGTTACATGGAAACTCCAACAACTGCTCACTTCAAAGTTGCAAAGAGAATTCTTCGTTACCTAAAAGGTACAATCAATCTTGGTTTGTTCTATGCAGTTTCTAATGATTACAAACTCGTTGGTTATAGTGATAGTGATTGGGCCGGAGATACCGATGATCGAAAAAGCACAACTGGTTTTGTATTTTTCATGGGAGAAACTGCCTTCACCTGGGTATCTAAGAAACAACCGATTGTCACCCTTTCAACATGCAAAGCTGAGTATATACTTGCTACATCATATGTTAGTCATACAATCTGGCTAAGAAGGTTGTTGAAAGAGTTAAACATGCCTCAAAAGGAGCCAACGGAGATTTGTATTGATAATAAGTCAGCAAGAGTTTTGGCTAAAAATCCAGTCTTTCATGACCGAAGCAAGCATATCGACACTTGCTATCATTATATAAAAGAATGTGTTGCAAACAAAGAAGTACAATTGGAGTATGTGAGATCACATGATCAGATTATTGATATTTTCACTAAGCTACTCAAGTTTGAATACTTCACAAGATTAAGAAATTTACTTGGTATTATAAAATAAGTTTAAGGGAGGGTGTTGAAAATAAACTTGTTTAAGCCCATAAGAAGTGTTTTAAGCCAATCAATATGAGGCCCAATAAATTAGAGTTAGCCCAAGTACAAAACTCATAAAAGAAAAAAGCCCACGTCCAAATTAAATAAGCATTCTACCTAGAATCTTCTAGTGTTAGCTAAATATTAGTTTTTTATATTCGAATTATTTGATTACTTATATTGTTATTAGAAGTGTATAGAAGAAAATATGTGTGGCTTAAGGATTTTTGTAATTGTTTATTTGTGTGGTTCTCATTGTTTCTTATGTAGTATAAATACCCCTCCCTATTTGAGTTCTAAACATCAAGTAAGAAGCAAAGCTTCTAAGAGTGAAGAGAATAGAGAAAGAAACATAGCTTCTAGTGAGTAAGTAAATGAGCTTGAAGAGTGAAGTTGAGAATTTTATCTTGTAAAAGTATTTGAGTGAATAATAGAGTTTGCTAGCGGATTTTGCACCATAGTTGCAGTCAGCATTTCTTTAGTACCACTCATATTTTTGACTCACATTCGACCGTCTTGGGCTGAAAATTAAGCATTTTTTTCTACAATTCGATGTGTAATTAATATTGGAACCCGTGAATGATGCAGCCATACTTGTACAAAAAAATCAGTGTCATCATGAATTGGAATTGAATGCAATGACTTTGTTATCTTCTAACCATTGCTGAAACGTCTTATATATTGGTTGTTATAGTTTCACTTAAGACCGACAAACCAGAGTCCGTATAATTAATACAGATGAAATGGGATATATATATATATATATATATATATATATATATATATATCCGGGACCACATACTACAAAGAAAAAAAGCCAATGTTTTATTCCTTCTCAGTTCTTACGGAATTTCTCTTGCAATTAATAAGGTTTCCTTTTTCTTACTTCCATTAGTAATAGTTAGAAAGCCTTTTTCTTTATCGGGACACGATTAAGAGTTAGAAGACTTTAACCATGATACTCTATTTGCAGGACGATTGAGTTCGAAGACAAGGCAAAGCGGGGATATTTTGATAAATGGACAAAAACGGACTCTGGCTTATGGAACATCGGTATGTATTATGTGTTTATTAAAATATTTGAAAGCTAACAAAGATGATTGTTTTCTACGCCATAATCAATGATCTATGAATACATAAAATTATCTAGAGTGAGAAGGAGGGGAAAAGTGAGGCTGATCTAGTAAGACAATAAAGAAAAAACTTAAAGTGTTGTCTAACATAGGTAGTAGTGAACTTCATTTTCACCACACAAAACTATACAGTATGTTAGTTAGACTTTATTCATTTTTTCCTTATTAATTTTATTTTTTGGCAATTTAGCCATTTGAACTCGCCAAATATCACCAAAAGATAGTGTCCTCATCATAATAACACTCTAGCCGCTATTTTTTTAAATAAAAAGTAAATGTCCTTCAAAAGAAACTTTATAGTGATGTTCAATGCACGAATATCGTACAAAATTTGTATACAAATCGTGTGAGAAACAATCTATAATTAATATGATTACAATCACATAAATTATTCACTTAATCTAAAAAGTATAGTAGTCTCTAATGACAGGGTTTAGCTCAGTGATAATCACACTCCTTTCAACGTAGAGGTCTAAATTCAAATTTCAATTCCCCAAATTTAAAAAAAAAAAAAAAAAAAACAAAGAAAAAGAAAAGTATGGTAGTCCCGTTATCAAATAATATGCAGCAGTTTAAAATCCCCCTCAAAGTATAGATTTATAAATTATAAATTATTCAGTGTGTAATCAGTTGTTAGTCCTATTATTTACTCGATTAGTTGGACCAGTTTTCCCACTTTTTACGAAGCATAGATTTTTCTACGTTAATTAATATTGGACTCATGCATGAATAATCCACACAGGCATACGTGACACAAGATGACGCTCTGATAACTACCTTAACGGTAAGAGAAGCCGTTCACTACTCAGCTCAGCTGCAGCTTCCGGACTCCATGACGGTGACAGAGAAGAAGGAGCGGGCGGAGTTGACAATACGAGAGATGGGCCTGGCGGACGCCGTCAACACTTGTATCGGCGGCACCGGCTTAGGGAGCAAGGGCCTCAGCGGGGGGCAGAAGAGGAGAGTCAGCATCTGCATAGAGATCCTGACGCGACCGAAGCTTCTCTTCCTCGACGAGCCGACGAGCGGGCTAGACAGCGCCGCTTCTTACTACGTCATGAGCAGAATTGCGGCCTTGGATTTACAGAGTCGGAGGGGCGGCGGAGCCGGTACAAGGAGAACTGTAGTGGCTTCAATTCATCAGCCGAGCTCAGAAGTGTTTCAGCTCTTTGATAGCCTTTGCCTTCTTTCCGCTGGCAAAACTGTATACTTTGGTCCGGCTTCTGCGGCGGATGAGGTAAGGATTTTGAACCAATTACTAACTGTTGATTAAGTTGAAGCCATCTGAGTTCTGAGACTTCATAAAAATAATACTAATAATACACATACGCGAGTATATATAATATGCTTGTTTTATATTTGAAATTATGTTCAAAAAATAACTTAAATGCATAGCGCTTAATACGATTATTATTACCTGCTCTCTAATGTGCCACGTCATTTATGTTTTTTCCTTCTTTTTTCTTTTTTTTTTTTTCTTCTATCTTTCGGCATTAATGCAGTAGCCTACACCAAAGTCAAAGTCCAAAATTCCAAAATCCAATCTAATAAACATTCTATTTATTGGTAAAATGCTTTTAAGTGTTAGGTATTATAGATTTATTTATTTGAAATGTATTATATTATTTAGCTTGTTTATTTAAAGTGTGTTAAGTGAACAATTTTTTTATTTAAAATATATTAGGTAAATAATTTATTTATTTAAGTATATTTAGTTAGTAGGTATTAGGTATTGGAAAGTAAAATAAATTTTATTATTCACTCAAATACTTTTACAAGAGAAAATTCTCAACTTCACTCTTCTCACTCACTCACTCATTAAAAGCTATGCTTCTTTCTCTCTTCTCTTCACTCTTAGAAGCTTTGCTTCTTACTTGATGCTTAGAACTCAAATAGGGAGGCGAGGGGTATTTATACTACATGAGAAACAATGAGAACCATACAAATAAATAATTATAAAAATCCATAAGTCACGCATATTTTCTTCTACACACTTCTAATAATAATTTAAGTAATCATATAATTCACATGCAAAACGCTAATATCTAGCTAACATTAGAATATTTTAAGTGGAAGGCTTCTTCAATTTGGACTTGGACTTTTTCTTTTATGAGCTTTGCATTTGGGCTAACTCCAACTTATTGGGCCTCATGTTGATGGACTTAAAACACTTCTTATGGGCTTAAATAAGTTTATTTTCAACATCCCCCCCTCCTTTAAACTTGTTTTATAATACCAAGCAAGTTTTTTAATCTTGCGAAGTCTTCAAACTTGAGTGGCTTGGTGAAAATATCAGCAATCTGATCATGTGATCTCACATACTCCAATTGTACTTCTTTGTTTGCAATATATTCTCTTATATAATGATAGTGAGTGTCGATATACTTGCTTTGGTCATAAAAGATTGGATTTTTAGCCAAAGCTATTGCTGACTTATTGTTGATACAAATCTTCGTTGGCTCCTTTTGAGGCATGTTTAACTCTTTCAACAACCTTCTTAGCTAGATTGCATGACTAACACATGATATAGTGGCTACGTACTAAACTTCACATGTTGAAAGGGTGACAATCGGTTGTTTCTTAGATATTCAGGTGAAGGCAGTTTCTACCAAGAAAAACACAAAACAAATTATATTTTTTCGATCATTAGTATCTCTGGCCCAATCACTATTATTGTAATCAACGAGTTTGTAATTATTAGAAACTGAATAGAACAAGCCAAGATTGATCGTACCTTTTGGGTAACGAAGAATTCTCTTTGCAGCTTTGAAGTAAGTAGTTGTTAGAGTTTCCATGTAATGACTCACTAGTCCAGTTGCATAGAGAATGTCAGGCCTTGTATATGTCAAGTACCGAAGGCATCTAACAAGGCTCTTGAAGAGTTTTGGATCCAACTTTTTTGCTTCATCGTCTTTGAATAATTTTATTCTGCACTCTACTGATGTACTTATTGGCTTGCAATCATCCATATTGAACTTCTTCAGGATCTCCTTTATATAGCTTTCTTGAGAGATAAAGATGTCTTCTTCCTTTTGCTTGACTTCTATGCTGAGGTAGAACGCCATAAGTCCGATGTCTATCATTTCAAACTCATGTGTCATTACTTTCTTGAATTCATCAAATATCTTTGGATTACTTCCAGTAAATATAAGATCATCCACATACAAGCATACAACCAGAATATCTCCATCTTTAATCTTAACATAAAGAGTATGTTCATAAGGGCACTTAATAAATCCATTCTCTTGGAAATGTTTGTCAATTCAGTTGTTCCATACTCTTGGTGCTTGCTTTAGACCGTAAAGAGTCTTCTTCAACTTCAAAACCTTATCTTTATGCTCTTTCATCTCATAATCCAATAGTTGTTCGATATAGACTTTTTCTTCAAGAACTTCATTCAGAAATGCAGACTTTACATCCATATGATGAATCTTCCATTTGTTCTGAGCAGCAAGAGAAATAATTAGTTTTATAGTTTTTAATCGTGCAACAGGAGCGAATACCTCATCGTAGTCAATGCCAGCTCTTTGACTATAGTCTTTCACGACTAGTCTTACTTTGTATCTTTCTACCTCTCTGTTGGTATTATTCTTCACCTTGTACACCCATTTTACACCGATAACTTTATGACCTTTAGGAAGAGTAGATAGTTTCCAAGTGTCATTCTTCTCTATGGCTTTGACTTCTTTATCCATCGCATTCCTCTATTTTTCATCTTGTACAGCCTCTTGGAAGTTTGTTGGTTCATAATCAGCAAATATGCAAAATAGAGTGAGGTTTTCGAGTCTATCTGCCATCTTATATAGATCTTCAAGACTTTTTGTACGTTCTTCATAAAGAAAGATGGAGATGAATCTTTATGATTGGATGATTTTGGTGAGGAAGTTGGAGTAATAGCCTCCTGATGGAGTTCTCTTGCTTGCTCTACTGGTGTTTCCATATCTTCAAATTGTGGAAAAAAAATTGTAGTCATGTGTTTGAGAACCAAAGTCCTATTCACTTTCTTCATCAAATATTATATCTCGACTGATGATTACTTTTCTGTTGTTAGGATTGTATAACTTATATCCTTTGGAGTCGGTATCGTAGCCAATGAAAATTAATTTCTTGCTTTTATCATCAAGCTTGGTTCTATATTTGTCTAGCATATGCACATGGGTTATGCTTCCAAAGACTATTAAGTAGGAGATCCCAAGCCTCCTTCCACCCCATGCTTCTTGTGGTGTCTTTCCCCACACACTTCTTATTGAAGATCGATTGGACAAGTAAACTGCACAAGCAACTGCTTCTGCCCAGAACTCTTTGGGTAATCTCTTACTTTTTAGCATACTTCGAGCTATGTTGAAGATGGTCCAGTTCTTCCTTTCTGCTACACCATTTTGTTGAAGGGTTCTTGGAATAGTTAAAGGTCATCGAATTCCATTTGCTTCACAGAATTCTTGAAACTCTTTTGAAGTGAATTCTCCTCCTTTATCAGATCTCATGGCTTTAATCTGAAGACTGCTTTCCTTCTCTACAGAAGCCTTGAACTTCTTGAAAGCTTCAAAGACTTCTGATTTTTGCTTTAAGAAACAAACCCAAGTCTTTCTTGAGAAATCATCAATAAAGAGCAAGAAGTAATTGCTCTTACTGAAAGAACTTGGTTTGATAGAACTGCACACATCTGTATGCACGAGCTCTAGTGGCTTCTGGCTTTTGAATTCGACTCTTTTGGAAAGCTTTTCCTAAATTGCTTCCCGATTAGGCATCCTTCACAAAGCTGATTAGGATGATTGATGCATGGCAAGCCTCTCGCCATTTCTTTCTTGGATAGTAGGTCTAGTCCTCCAAAGTTGAGATGCCCGAATCTCAAATACCATAGCCATGATGAATCCTTGTAACATGCTTTCAGACATTTTATCATATCACTTTGAATGTTCAATAACAACATTCTATTTCTTGACATAGGTACCTTGGCAATCAAGTTCATATTGTTATCTCTTATAGAAAGACTATAATCTTTCAAGTGAATATCATAGCCTTTCTCTAAGAGTTGTTCCAAACTCAAGATGTTTGTTTTTATTGTGGGTACATAATTAACATTTGAAATAAATTGATGCCCCTTATTTTTCTAGCGGATAAGAATTTTATCTTTTTCTTTTACCACTACTTTTGAATCATCACCGAAAGAAACACTCCCACTGATTGATTTATCAAGCTCTATAAATATTGATCGACGCCCACACATATGATTGTGAGCACCGGTGTCAAGATACCATGTGTTGTCCTGTCCTTCGTTGTTGTCGTTATATACTAGTAGTACGGTGCCATTTTCTTCCCTTTTCTCTTCAATATAATTGACTTTCTCTTCAATTCTGCTATTGGGTGCTTTACACTCTCTAGCGTAATGGCCAAATTTATGACAATTGAAATATTTAACTTGAGACTTCTCAGGCCTTGAGTCATTCGACCTCTACTATGACCTCTTGTAGACCTTTCTCCTCTTTCGAAATTGTTAATATGATAATTGTGGTTGTTGGAATTCCAACCTCATCCACGATCTCGACTTGTACCATGTCCTTGTCCTCTACCATGACCACGTTGACTTCTTTTGCTATATTGGCTATCGTCTTTCTCTGTAAGTTGTGTCTTGAGAAGCTGCTCTTTAAAATTTGGCTTCTTCTTTTTCTTTTCCTCGTGAGCTTGTAAAGAACTTAAGAGTTATTCTATTGTCATGGCTCTCAAATCTTTAGTTGCTTCGATAACAGTAATAATATTCTCAAACTTTAGATCCGTGATCGTAACATTTTCAAGTTTCTCACCATTTCACTTTATTTGATTCAAAATGGCTAAAACTCTTGAAAAGTAATCAGAAACTAACTCAGTCTCTGTCATGTATAGTAAATCAAACTCTCCTCTTAGAGTTTGAAGACGAACCTTTTTAACCTTTTCTTCTCCCTTATATGAAATTTGAAGTTTCTCCCATGCTTCTTTAGCAAAGGTTGCACTTGAGATTTTCTTAAACTCATTGTCATCTAAGGCCTGGTAGACGAGGAAGAGAGCTCTTTTGTCTCTCTTGAATCTTTTAAACTATCCTTCTATATTAAGGATAGTATTACCTCATCTCTTGGCTCTTTGTAGTCTTTTTCCACTACTTCCCAAACATCATGTGCTCTAAGGAGGAATTTTATTTTGATCGTCCAATTATCAAAGTTGCTACCTTAAAGTGGTGGAACTTGAATAGATACTAAACTGCCAGTAACTATAACTCTTAACAGAGTAAGCTTTTGGAAATTTCGACTACATGGATTGATCCGGAACATCGAAAAACCTTAAGATTGACTTGTATATCAACGTGGTCAAAGATAATGGTCAAAGTCAACATTCGGTCAACGGTCAATGCTAGTCAACAGTTGGGTCAACTGCGCGATCCGATAGCTCTGATGGCTTGGTCAACAGTTCTAACGCCTCGGTCAACGGCTATACCGGCTTGGCCAAACGGCTCTACTCGGCTTAACTCGGTGAATTAACTCAATTATGACAGCAAATTGCCGACAACTCATTCAGAATCGTTCGGACTCCGATTGGGTTGATTTTTGTGGTAGCGTTTTCGTCTCGTCGAACTCTTTGATTTGATATGTAATATTAGTATATTTGAAATAAATAGATAATACTCTCAATCTCAAGAATTCTTTTTTGATGTGGAAGATCAATCAAAACTGCAATCACGGAGCATATTTAGAATTTTATGAGAACTCACAATATCGCTCTGATACTACTTTGTTAGAAATTAAAACAAACTTTATTATTCACTCAAGTACTTTTACACGAGAAAATTCTCAACTTCACTCTTCAAGCTCACTTACTCACTAGAAGCTATGCTTCTTTCTCTCTTCTCTTCACTCTTAGAATCTTTGCTTCTTACTTGATGCTTAGAACTCAAATAGAGAGGGTATTTATACTACATGAGAAAGAATGAGAACACACAAGTAAATAATTACAAAAATCCTTATGCCATACATATTTTCTTCTACATACTTCTAATAATAATCTAAGTAATCAAATAATTCACATGTAAAAAGCTAATATCTAGCTAACACTAGAAGATTCTATGTGGAAGACTTCTTCAATTTGGACTTGAGCCTTTTCTTTATGAGCTTTGTGCACTTGAGCTATCTCTAACTTATTAGGCCTCATGTTGATGGGCTTAAAACACTTCTTATGGGCTTAAACAAGTTTATTTTCAACACTAAGTGTATGGTCGTAAGTTTCATAGAATTATTTTATTGGATGGTTTAGATTAATCCTAAACTTGTATAAATAGGCTTCATTGGCGAGAATTGTAATCATCTATTTTTCAATCACATCTTAGTTTTCTCTTCTAAATTCTCTTTGAGAATTTTACTTGTTTCTCTTCTCATTGTGAGAATGCATATTACAGCGAAATCTAGCAATCTATTGCTTCAATTGGTACCAGAGCCTACCACTGTATCAGGCGGAGCTTTCCTATTACCGTCACTCTATACTATTTTCATTAAAAAAAATCCTTATTTCATTATCACCTTCATTATCTAATCTTTACCATCGCTTTCCTACAATAATTATTTACCACACATGCACATATAATCGTTCTATAAACTATCTTTGTTTCCCAAAAAAAAAAAAAAAAAAGAGGCGTATATCAAGGTTTCCTCCTTAGAGAATTTGCTTCATTCCTTTAAAAGGTAATATATACATTTTTGTAAGCGTTATTTTTTTTCTTACTATTTAGATTTTTGAGAGCTCTATTTTTCTTTACTTTTAAGAGTTTGTACTATTTTTATTTCCTATAAAATCAAAAAAAAAGTAAAAAGTAAAAAAAAAATGATTCTATTTTTCTTTACTTTTAAAAATTTGTACTATTTTCCTTCCTATAAAAGCAAAAAAACAAAGTAAAAAATGTAAAAAAGTTTAAAAAAAATTAAAAAAGAAAAAGAGGTGTCGGAGGGAGAGTCTAGCCAACAAAATCATGTTATAGAAGAGTTCGCAATAAAAGAGTCAATGGATACACTTGGTAGAAGATTGTAGAATTTAGAAATAATACTTATAAATTTGACTCAACACTTTTTTGGGAGATAAAACAACAACTATGAACGACAGAGATGTGAAGAAATTGATCCTCTTAGAAATTTTAGACGATATTAAAATCAA
This sequence comes from Parasponia andersonii, assembly GCA_002914805.1. Classification (NCBI taxonomy): domain Eukaryota; kingdom Viridiplantae; phylum Streptophyta; class Magnoliopsida; order Rosales; family Cannabaceae; genus Trema; species Trema andersonii. The sequence continues at coordinate 285,331 of JXTB01000177.1, read as the reverse complement.
CTTTTTCAAGATGAAGATCCTAGTGAAGAGGATGAAGGACCAACCATGCCCAAAAATTACTAAGGAGCTCAGCAAAATGACTACTGCATGAAGATCTAAATTCCGTAATTTAATAGTCTATTCGTGATTGAAGAATTCCTTGATTGGCTAGCTGAAGTAGAAAAGTTTTTTGATTATTGGGATACTCCAGAATACAAGAAAGTCAAATTGGTGACTTATTGACTCAAAGGAGGCACATTAGCTTAGTGGGATCAATTACAAGTGACATGTATTCGGCAAGGGAGAAACAAAGTTCACAATTAGCGGCAGATGAAACAATTGATAATCAAGCACCTTCTATCTCCAGATCACAAACAAACCCTTTTTAGTCGATATCAACATTATCGACAAGCATACCAGACAATACAAGAATACATAACCGAGTTTTACAGACTACCTAAGTGGATATTTGTGAATCCGAAAGTAAAAAGATTTCTAGATTCATTAATGGACTTCATGTAAACATACAACATGAGGTATTCAAACAATCTCATAATACTTTGTCTAGTGCAATTCAACTCGCTTTGAAAATTGAAACTCAGCTCAACAAAAGGGCAAATCGTAATTCAACAACTTTTTAATCCTCTACACCACCACAAAGATCTGATTTGAGCAAAGGGAAGGCCATAGTAAGACCACACGATGAAACAGTAAGACCAATTATTTCTCACAACTAACCAACCGCTCGACTTCAAAGGGAAATAGCCAACAACACTAACAACCCTAATGCAATCCCGACAGGTAATAAATGTTATCATTGTAGATGAACAGGCTACTATTCAAATCAATATCATCAAAATAGACTTGTAAATCTAACCACACATGATGACAACGTCAAAGGGGAGAAGTTGAACCTGAAGAAGTTATTTATGGAGATGAAGATATTTCTTTGGTGATAAGACGATTGTTGTCAGAATATACCCGTTAATCTAACCACACATATTGTTGATATAGATGCTTGTCATATGTTGCTTGGTCGATCGTGACAATTCGATTTAAATACTATGTATAATGGCAAAGCTAACACATATAGCGTCCACTAAGATAATATGAAAATTACTCTAGCTCCTATGAAGCTGCAAAATAACTAAACAACCTCCACCAGGATCAACCTTCTTTTTGTACCTAAAGTAGCATACAATCTAACCAATATTCCGATATAAGTTCAAACAATAGTGTCTGAATTTGAAGATATCATTCCTGAGGAATTACCTGCTGGCTTACAACCTCTACGAAATATTCAACACCAGATTGATCTTATTCTAAGTCTACTGAGTCTACTACACTACTGCATGAGTCCTAAGGAGTATGAGATCCTACAAACACAAGTCCAAGACCTCCTCAAGAAATGGACGATTAGAGAAAATATGAGCCTCATGGTTGTACCTACACTCCTAATACTGAATAAAGACAAAAGCTAGAGGATGTACATTAATGGTCGGGCCATCAATAAGATTCCAATACGATATTGATTTCCTATCCTATGATTGGATTACATGCTTGATAGATTGGGAGAATCAAAGCTCTTTTCCAAGATTGATTTGTGGAGCTAATATTATCATATTCGCATTCATCCTGGAAATGAATGGAAGCATGCATTCAAAACACATGAAGGACTATACGAGTGGTTAGTTATGTCATTCGATCTATCCAATGCCCTGAGTACTTTCATGAGATTAATAAATCAGGTATTCCCACCCTTCATTGGAAGATTTGTCGTCATTTATTTTGATAATATTTTGGTCTATAGTCAGATTGAGAAAAAACATCTACAACACTTGATCGAAGTTTTTAATACACTTCGTAAGAATCAGTTGTATGTCAACCTGAAGAATTGTAGCTTCATGACTGATAGCTTAGTCTTCTTGGGCTTTATTGTAAGATCTAGCAGAATCAAAGTCTATCAAGATAAGGTAAAAGCTATCCTAGAATAGCCAATACCAAAGACCATTATAGAAGTTCTGAGTTTTCATGGTCTTGTAACATTCTATAAACGATTTATGAGAAACTTTAGTATTATAGCTGCACACTGACTGTTTGAAGCAAAAACAATTCCTTTGCACACTGACTGATTCACCAAGTTGTTACTGACTGCTGTTCAAAATTAAATAATCGGTTTTGATTATTTGAAAGACTTATATGCTGATGATGAAGATTTCAAGGAAGAATGGGAGAAGTGCATTAGTGGAGTTGCAAATAAACGTCAAATACATGATAGTTTTCTATTCTTTGAAAACCATTTATGTATTCTACAAGGATCTCTCAAAGAATACATCATTCAGTAGCTACACATAGGAGGGTTAGGAGGACACATAGGGTGAGACAAAACTATTTCATTAGTAAAACTCGATACTTTTGGCCGCATCTTAAGCGTAATGTTGAGAAATTTGTCAAGCATTATTATATATACCAGAATGCAAAGGGACAAGCTCAAAATATTGGGTTATACATGCGACTTCCTATTCCTGATGCACTTTAGGAAGATTTGTCTATGGATTTCATATTGGGACTACCGCGAATACAAAAAGGTTCAGATTTTATCTTTGTTGTGGTAAATCATTTTTCAAAGATGGCTCATTTTATTCCCTGCAAGAAAACTTCAGATACTACTTATATTGCTCAATTGTTTTTACGAGAGATTGTTCATCTGCATGGGTTACTAATGATAATAGTCTCTGTTCACGATAGTAAATTCCTCAGTCATTTTTGGCGCACTTTGTGGACAAGACTTGATACCACCTTATAATTTAGTAGTACTTATCATCCCCAAATAGATGGGCAAACTAAAGTCACTAATCGCACAATTGGCTATATTTTACGATGGTTGATCAAAGAAAGCCCTAGACAATGAGAGAATATCCTACCACAAGCTAAGTTTACTTACAACAAGATGTCAAATCGTTCCAGTGGTAAATTTCTATTTGAAATTATTTATATTCGTCCTCTATTGTGTACTCTCAACTTGGTACCTTTACCAAAACTTCCAGTGATGAGCATTATTGCCGATCATTTAATTAATAAGGTAACCATATCCATAAAGAAGTGAAAAGAAAGTTAGAATAGTCTACTATAAAATACAAGGCTAATGCTGATAAGCACAAAAGATTCAAAATTTTCAAAGAAAACGATTTTGTAATGCTTCGTTTACGTAAAGAAATACTTCTAACATAAGAATACAATAAAATCAAGAAAAATAAAATTGGCCCATTTCGCGACATTCAAAAAATTAATAATAATGCATATGCCATTGATCTACCAGATAGTTACATAATTTCTAAGACCTTCAATGTTTAAGACCTGTAAGAGCACCATAAACTATAAGTCATACCTTGAGCAACTCGAGGACGAGTTGTTTTTCAAAAGAGGGAGAACTGATGTAGTAGCCTACAAATATCTATGACCCAAAGCCAAGGTCCAAAATTTCAAAACCCAATTTAATGAACATTCCATTGGTTGGTAGAATGCTTTTGTATATTAGGTATTATAAACTTATTTATTTGAAATGTGTTAGGTTATTTAGCTTGTTTATTTGAAGTGTATTATGTGAACAATTTGTTTATTTAAAGTGTATTAGGTGAATAATTTATTTATTTAAGTCTATTTGGTTAGTAAGTGTTAGGTGTATGTTTGTAAGTTTCTTTAAATTATTTTATTAGATGGTTTAGATTAATCCTAAACTTATATAAATAGTCTTCATTGGCAAAAGTTATAATCATCCAATCTTCAATCACATCTTAGCTTTTTTTTCTAAATTCTCTTTGAGAATTTTATTTATTTCTCTTCTCGTTATGAGAATACAAATTAGAGCGAAATCTAGCAATCCATTGTGTCAGATATAGACTCTCATAATGTTAAGCATTTTCTCAATTAAAATTAATTTCTCGTAATTTAAGAATTTTATCTTAATTGCATTACCTTTAAGTAAGATACAAAACTTTCGTGTAATAACTTTATGAATTAATAAAAATTTATATCAATTTTGTTTAATTTTTAATAATTAACTCCTACGCTTTGATTGGATTGTTTGCACAGTTTTTCACTAGGAGTGGTTTTCCCTGTCCGACTCACCAAAATCCATCCGATCACTTCCTAAAAACCATAAACAAGGATTTTGATCAACTGCAGGTAATTCAATTTTTCATAAACATGGATTTATCGATCGTGCAATAAATTCGTTATGTATGTTCTTCAAATAAGAAATATTGATAATTACCCTATAACAATCCTTAGAAAATTACAAGTTACTTGTATAAAAAAATTATTTTTGATAATCTTTTCAGGATATTGAGCAAGGCTTACCAGTTGGAGCACTACGTACGGAAGAAGCAATAGATACTCTTGTAAAGTCTTACAAAGCTTCTGAAAGTTACCAGCAAGTTCAAAAACAAGTAACAGAAATATGCAGTACTAAACAGGTAACTAGGAGATCAGGCTAACCATAGCAAGGTGGCAACTACTATAACTATAACTTAACAGCTCCTGAAAATGGCATTCTTGAACCTCAGGGTAATTGTGGAGCATTGGAGAAACAAAGAAGCCATGCTGGATTCCTTACTCAGTGTATTGTTCTTACGAGGAGATCATTAATAAATATGTATCGAGATCTAGGCTACTACTGGTTCCGCTTAGCTATCTATGTTGTACTGTCCATTGGGCTAGGCACTATCTATACCAATATTGGGTATACTAACGGCTCAATTCAGGTACCGATCAGTAATGAGTAAATTAAAGAGAGAGATATTGTGTTCACGATCAAATTTAGCTCACCCAAAAAAGATAATGATTTGAACTTTTTTTGGTGTCTGATGAGGATGTAGTCATGACTGCATTCACCATTAATTGTTGATTAGTGGGTGGAATTGGTCTTAATATGAAATTCATATGATCTCTATACTGATAAATGGTTTGAACAGACGCGACTGTACTCGACATTTCTTAATATAATTATTGATATTCTTGTGCCTTTCTCATTGTGTCAGGCAAGAAGTTCACTTATCATGTTTGTATCCTCATTCTTGACTTTCATGACTATCGGTGGATTCCCTTCCTTTGTGGAAGACATGAAGGTATACATTTTTTTTTTTTTTTTGACGCTTTTACATTTGTGGAGTTCTTCATGATAGAATTTATACATATTACCACATAAACACAAAGTACACTCGGAAAAATCAAATGTCTTTAAATATAATTGGTGATTTGTGAGTCTTGTTAGAACATGCACCAAATACATCCTCTATCATTAATCCATTTCTATGTGATAACAAATCCAGGTATTTGGACGAGAAAGGCTAAACGGGCACTACAGTGCAACATCGTTTGTGGTCGGTAACACTCTTTCTGCCCAGCCATACCTCATCATGATTGCACTCGTCCCGGGAGCTTTAACTTATTTTCTCCCGGGGCTACGCCACGGATACGAACACTTTCTCTACTTTGTCATTGTTCTCTACGCCTGCATGATGCTTGTCGAGAGCCTAATGATGATCGTCGCGGGCCTCGTCCCCAACTTCCTCCTGGGAATCATCACTGGCGCCGGGATCCAAGGCGTCATGATCTTGGGCGGCGGATTTTTCCGCTTGCCAAGGGATCTTCCCCAACTCTTTTGGAGGTACCCTTTGTACTATATTTCTTTCCACAGGTATGCTTACCAAGGATTGTTCAAGAACGAGTTCGAAGGTATGTTGTATCCTGGTGAATCACTTGGAAGGTCACACGAGATTAGCGGGGAAGAAATTCTGAGGAATGAATGGCAGGTTGAGATGAGCTATTCGAAGTGGGTTGATTTGGCTGTCTTGTTGGGAATGGTGGTTCTCTATAGGATTCTGTTCTTGGTGATCATTAAGACCGCTGAGAATTTCAGGACTAGCGTCGCAGTTTTCGCGACGGCAGCACGACCCAAGATACAGATTATGGAGAATCCCATTGCTACCCCATCGCAAGGAGAGAAGAAAGCTGTAGATATGTGATAGGCGTGCGAGGAATCCTTGATCTGAATCGTGCTGCTCTCTTGGCTTTTGACCCTTGAAATTGTTGGGCTAGTAATTTCAGTTTTAAAAAAGTCATTTCTAAAGTTTGTATGAGGCATATGATAGGGACAAAGAGAAGTGCAGAAGTAGCAAATATGACTATGTAAAAAATAAACCTATGTCTAAAATGGTTGACAATTTTAGCTATGTGAAGAATACCTATCCACTCATGTTTTTTAAACTAATTATCTCAAAAATTTTATATGATCATAAGAGATGTGTCAACATTGACAAATTAGATAGTGACGCAATTATATATGGTTTCCCAAACCCGTCTTATTCTTTTCTTTTTCTCTGAAAGAAAACTTGAATGAAATTGCAAGGTTACTGATCACAACATTTTGGAGAAATACAAATAGGAATTGCATATATATATATATATATAAAATTAATAACAGCCCTCCAAAACTCCCGTTAGCCAAAGCATGCTAAGCTAGGGTGCGAGTACGTAACACCATTCTCCTCTTGGCACTACAAAAAATTTTACGGTTAGTCACAACGAAAATCGTGACTAAAAAATGTCATCGTTTATATGTCGTGATTAAAAAGTCTTTCACTAGAAATTTTAATGACAAAAACGACAATTTATTATAACAAAATATATTTTTAGTCACAATAAATTTCATGACTATAAACAAAAGATTATGACTTAAAAGATGTTAGTAACAACTTCTAACTAAATATCTTCTTTTAGTTACAAGAAATCATTTGTTGCAACTAAATGTTTAAGTCCCAAAAAAAAATTGTTGGTCACTGCAAAGCGTGTTACTAAATGTGATTTTTTTTTTTATAGTATGGGGTACAAAAGGACAAGAGACACATCCAATAGGTTTTCATATCAAAGTAACAACATCTTCCAAACCTCGAAGCTCAAAGCTCGATAATCAGTGTCTGATGCCATATTTGTTAACTTCAAAGCTTGATATTTGATGAGTTTTTCTCTTTTCCGAATAAGAAGAAGAGTTAAAACATCCAAGAGAATAAGGTATTGTTAGGGTCAAATTTCGTCACTCATCTTGCTGTCCGCGTGCCCGATTTAATTTGGAGGCTGGTCTTACTGGGTCATAATATTTGTACCTAGCTAGCTAACTTAATTACCTAGTCCAGATGATTGAAGCTGTACAAGATGGAATTCGATTCAAAGATATGATGATATCTCATTGTTAGAGCGGTTTGTCACCAGCCGTCCACGTGTCTCTGAACTACTGATGATGTATTCTCCAACTGTCCACGTGTCCTCACTTTCCCAAAGTACTCTGAACTCCAGGCAGGGTCGGAGAGGCGGGGGTGGCCACCTGTAAAGACTCTCCGATGCTTAAGTCAGTATTCAGTCTTTGATTTTGGGTAGCAAAGAATTAGTTCTGTATGAGTATATCTTTGTAAGCATACATGTCCCTCTCGGGAATGCATGGCTCATATACGTATAATCCTGAGATTGTGTCCCATGCGGGTCTCAATCTCAGGACTGAGTACCTTCCTCCTCAAAGCTTTTCCCCGAGGTCACGGGCCGAGATTACCGTGATCTTTTCTGTGTCGTTATAGCCTGGTTTCCGCCGCCTCCTACGGCTTGAATCTGTCAAGGGTGAGATTTGGACAAATCACCGTTCTGTCAGGGCGGCTTGCCCCTTGCACCCACCTATCCTAGGTCGCATTAAATGCTTTGTCTGGGTCTGGAATTGTGAGCTGTTCTCCATTATATTCTGGTGGAAGACTCTTCCGACCCATGGTTTTCCATAGCTACCCAAAAAGATGAATCCATGCCGCAAAACGGGGACTTGACCTATTTTGGATTTACACTTCTGAATAATATAAGAATTCACATGGTCTTATATCATATGTATGTGTCTTACACGTAATACTTTTTCAAGTGCTGAGCATTCTACGTGTTCAGCAGGTTTTTCCTGGTATTGAGCTCTTTCAGGATATACGCACCATTGTCGAGGGCTTTGATCACTTTATAGGGTCCGATCCAATTAGAGTCCAGTTTCGAGGAATTCCCTGCTCTAACTTTCAAGACCTAATCCCCGGCATCGAATCATCGAGCACTAACCTTTTTTGCGTAGTAGGACCTAGCCTGGTGGTGGTATAAAGCTAGGTGAACCAGGGCCATGTCTCTCGTTTCCTCTAGGAGGTCTGTGTTGCGGCTTAGCTGGAGTTCATTTAAGGGGGTATCTTTTACCACTTCGGAGTGGAGGGTCGGAAGGCCGACCTCGGTCGGGATCACAACTTTTGATCCGTAGACCATGGCGAATGGCGTTCTCCCAGTCGACCTCCACTCCGTGGTTCGGTGAGCCTATACAACGGTCGGCAGCTCTTCTAACCACTTGCCTTTAGCCTCCTGCAGGTTCTTTTTGACGTTGCTGAATATGGCTTTATTTGTTGCCTCCGCTTGACCGTTCCCCTGAGGGTAGTTCACGGAAGAGAAACTGGGCCTTATATCATACAGCTCGCACAGCTCCTTGACCTTAGCATTTTTTGGAACTGTGTGCCATGATCGGCATGTATCTCTTTTGGAATCCTGAACCGACAAATTATGTTCTTCCAGATGAAGTTAATCGTGTCTGTCTTGCTAATGGTCGCGTAGGCTTTAGCTTCTACCCATTTGGTGAAGTAATCTATGGCCAACAAGACATACCTCCTTCCTCCTGGACTTCTGGAGAGCTCTCTGATGATGTCCAGACCCCATTTGGTAAACGGCCAGGGGGTTATGTTCGAATGAAGTACCTCTGCGGGCTGGCATTTTATTGGGGCGAACCTCTGGCACTTATCATATTTCTTGACGAATCGGGCTGCCTTTATCACAATGTATGGCTAGAAGTATCCAGCCGTTAGAGCCTTGTGGGCTAGGCTGCATCCGCCGGAGTGGTTGCTGCATACTCCCTCGTGGATTTTCTCTATTAGCTTTTGCGCTTCGATGGGGCCTATGCACCGCAGCATCGGTCCCATTATCGATCTCCTGTATAGTCGTTCCCTCACCATCGAGTACCTGGCCGCCTTCAACCTGACCGACCTTGCTTCTTGGGGGTCTGCGGGTAGGTTCCCCAACGTCAAATACTAGGTGATGGGTTTCATCCACCCCTCGTCAGTAGTCCCGATTGCGAATACATGGTGCGCAGGGGACTGCGGAGGGTCTTCCATGCTCCCGCCTTCTAGGAGAACTTCTATGCTTCCATCTGTACCCCCGATTGACGCACTCTTAGCTAGCTCGTCAGTCCTCTGGTTCATCTCCCTAGAGATTGGTTCGATATTGAAATTGCCAAAACGAGCTTTTGCCCCCATTACTTTGGAGAAGTACATGTGCAACCTCGGTTCTTTTACTTCGAAATCTCCCCTGACCTGACCCGCGATCAACTGCGAGTCGGTCTTTACTGCGATGTCCTCCACTCCAAAGTGTAGTGCCAGCTCAAGGCCTTCAGCAGTGCCTCGTACTCTGCCTCATTGTTAGTCGCTTGGAAGCCGAGCCTCAACGCCTTCTCAATTCTGAGACCTGTTGGGGTCTGTAAGACTATCCCGATACCTGACCCAGAGGCATTTATGGATCTGTTGGTGTGGAGCGTCCAGGTTGAAGGGGGGTGGAGTTGAGACATCTGATATGGGTCATGCTGCTTGCCGAAGGATTTGACTTCCACCAGGAAATCTGCCATGACCTGTCCTTTCTTCGCCGCTCGAGGCCGATACTTAATATCGTATATTCCAAGCTCGATGGCCCATTTGGTCAGTTGTCCCGACAAGTCTGGCTTGGCCAAAATTTGACGGATAGGGAAATCCGTATACACGGTGACCGAGTGTGCCTCAAAGTACTGCTGGAGCTTCTTTTTAGTGTTGACTAGAGCAAGGACCAACTATTCTGCCACACTGTATCGTGTCTCGGCATCCAGGAGCATGCAGCTTATGTAGAACACTAGTTTATGTTTGCCATCTTCCTCGATGAACAATACGGCGCTGATAGCTACTTCAGATACTGCTAAATAGGTGTACAGGCGCTCCCCCTCTGCTGGAGAAGCCAGGATAGGTGGGTGACTCAAATACAGCTTGAGATCTGTCAGTGCCCTGTCCTGTTCCTCCCCCCAGACGACAGTAGAGCTTTTCTTCAAGCATTGGAAGAAAGGCTTGCACCGATCGGACATCTTGGAGACGAATCGGCTGAGAGCGGCTATCTTTTCGGCCAGGCGTTGGACCTCCCGAACGGTCAAGGGTCTCTGCACATTTGCGATCGAGGTCAGGTGGGTCGGGTTTGCCTCAATACCCCTCCTACTCTCGATATGTCCTAGGAATTGACCGGAGGACACCCCAAATGCACACTTCTTGGGATTCAGATGCATCTGATATTGCCTTAGAATCTGAAAACATTCGTCTAGGTGTGTAACGCCCTCTTGATCCTCCTACTACTAGTGGAAATTTATTAACTTTTTATTTACAAGGCGTTACTTTTGGAAGATAATCCTATAATTATTTTTCCAAAATACGGGCCAATTCGAACTTTTTATTTTCTTTAAACCTCTATGGATAGGTGACTTTACTTCCATACATAATCAGTATATACATATATTACCCATTGAAACATATTAAATATGTACTAAAAAAAACGAATTAAAAATAACTTTATTGAGAGACTGCAAAATATCCCAAAATACACAAACTAGGCCCCCCCCCAAGTGGTCAAAATTTCCATATGTATAACACCAAGGTCGGGCCTCTACTTCAACTCACAAGCTCATGCTGTCATCTCAATCATTACCTGCAACACAAGACTATAATGAGCTACAGCTCAGTAAGTAAAGTAATGGATGACATGTTGCTCAATGACATGAATTAAATGTATGATCGTGCTTGTCTATATTATAAATGATTTCCTTTAAACCCTTCCCTGTCTTGTGCCCACTGTCCAGTTCAGCACTGTGCCTGCAGGGCTTCCTGAATTAATGATATCCCATGGGTTCTCCTCCCGCCGGCTCTTACCACAGTGGGGCTCGTTACTAACCTTATTCCATCGTTACCCTATCGAGCTCAAGAGATAAGGCGGCCCGAGACTGTAGTTTATTCTATTATATAACTTGGAGGAGGAATATTGTGGCAAACCTTGTGACTAATCCTGTCACACTTGCCCCTCTCCTGGGGCTGCCACTCTGAAACTGTAAATATTTATCCCGCTTCCCCGTAACAGTGACACAAAACCTTCTGAAAGTTACTTGTTCTTAACTTCTCTATGATAAAATAGTTTTACACAATAATACTAAGGCATTTCATAAATCATATTACCCTTCTTAAACTTTTTCATAAAACATGCATGGTTATATGGTGTACATAATAATACCACACCAAAATTACCAACCATATATATGCTGAAATTGAAATGCCAATGGTCATACTCATAACCAGAATAAATGCAAAACATGGAAACATAATAGATACCTATATAGCACATAATTCTTGTGTTGCAGTTGAGTACTTTACTTACCTCGTGTCCTAAATAGAAATGAATTGTGGAAAGGGTCAATATCCTCTAGAGATTGGTGTGCTATTCACCTGTCATTGTTTATAGGTATTCAAAATGCACATTTTGCCAAAAGAATGCATCAAGATTCTCGAACAATATCGAAATCAGAATTTTCACAAAATTAGGAAACTTGATCTTAAAATGACTCAGAAGCATATAATTCACTTAAGGTACTTGGAAATCAATAA